>JAGFMJ010000122.1:0-65940 GCA_021030925.1 Trypethelium eluteriae | reverse complement strand
GTGGAAGGGCTTGGAGATAATGTTGGGGGGGTGATGCCGAAGAGGGCGGGGCAGGCGGTGGGTGGTGTTACGAAGGGAGTTGGCGATACGGTGACGGGTGTTACTGGTGGTTTGGGTGAGGGTGTGGGGAATCTGGGTAGGGGTGATGTCGTGGGAGGCGTTGGATCCGTCGTTGGTGGTGTCGGAAAGGGTGTCGGTGGACTTGGAAAAGGTGTTTGGGGAGGAATCTCGGGAAGCCATAAGAAGGAGGAGGATACTGAGGATGTCAAGAAAGAGGCGGAGGAGAGCAAGCCAGAAGAGCAACCCACCGGGGGCAAAAACAGTTTCTTCTAATTTGAGTCTTGTGCTACTATTTCTTCACATCTCTTAGCGACGTAATGTCTGAAATATACAAATTGCATCCTGGCCTGTCGAGATCACTCTAATCATGTCCTAAGATGCCTGTCGAGAGCTAAAATATCCCAGGGATGTACAGTTGTATTTGTACAGTGCTAGAGGTTTGACGACATTCGATGTATTTGAGGTCTCTTGAAGCTTCGGCCCTTGTACAGTACTTCTTATCTCCACCCCTTGTAGGCTTAGAGTCCGGGTTCTCCCTGGCCCATCTCTGGGTCGGACACAATCACGTATGTACCGAAGGCAAAGATTGCAGTCGCATACAGATCTAACGAGGCATTTATCACCATGGATCAGAGGATCGGTAGCCCATATAACGGACTCAATGATGAATAAGACACTGGACATGGAATCGCTAAGCAGCGGGCAGAGAACGTTCTATCAACGATCAGAACGTATCTCCCACAGGAGGTCGCGTATATAATCGATCAGGGATTATGGATACAGTAAGAAGACTCTCGACGCTTTTTATCAGCACGTTAGAGGTTCATTAGATTTGTAAGATCAATGAATCGATATACAACATCAAGCTGGGTGCTCCGATATATTTCCTCGGTATTTGACGTTAGCGGGATCACGCAAACACGGTCCTATGGACTCGGGCCAATGGGTTGAGACGTGATGTACAGCTGCGTAACCCTTGTGATTTTGTGTAGCTCATGGTCTAGCATTCTCTCCGGCGACGTCGAATCTAAGCATCAGCTTTCTCAAGAGCCATCTCTGACATCTCGCAGAGGACACTAGCGATGCTGTTCCAGCTGGATGACTATTTATCATGGCGCCGCGAGAGGTCTTGTACGATAGCGCGCTGGATGGGTCGACAGGCCGTGAGGTCCTTTGGTCTTTCCACGTTCGCTCGTCCTTTTCGCGCAAATATTCTTCTTATGCGTGAGCCTGGATTTTGAATGCAGTACCCAAGTTCTCGGTGAGGATGGCGGAGATCTCGTGTCACTTTTTGAACGAGTGAATGCATGGAACATTATTATATCCTTGGATGATCTTGCATATTTTCCAAAAAAAAAATTTTACACACTCTCTTTTCCTTTCGTTCTTTTATCCTCCTTTGTCTTTCCTCAAATTCTAGGTGGTCTTTTTATTTAGCCCCGACGTGCTGTGCGATGGCTAGGAATCTTCATCGCGGCGGGCTTGAAAGGAGCACTGTTAGAGTATCGTGTTGGAGTGGCCAGAAATGGGGGTCCGTCAGCGATTCTCGTCGCCTGCAGCACGAACTCACGCCATCACACCATGAAACAAGCTGCCTACCGGAAAGCACTGAACATATACAAGCGTTTGGCGAGTGAAGAAAGACTTGTCATGGAGTCAACTGGGACCGTCTTTGGGGTTGTTTCAGCCTCAGCCGCTGAACTAGAAGGAAAAGAGGCTTGCTCTACCGCACTATTTAAAGCCCTCCACCCAGCACCCTATCCAGACTTGAAAACATTTCCATGAGAGGCGAGAATGAAGCAGCCTTTCAAGACTTGTTATCATCATATTATCCTACACGCACCACTTGTTAGGAACACCAGCAGTGGCATTGTCAACGCTGCACATGTCCTTCCGTACGATTGGGCCAGTGTAGGAGGGAAATTAATGCAGCGCAAACCCCCTCGCATACTCATGGTACTCAAGGAGGTACGATCAACACAGAGATGAACTCTACTGAATATCGTATCTTTTGAAGCCCGGCTTGCATGCACTACTTTCTGCACTGAGCTTATGCAGACACATACCTTCCTCTACCAGGTTAGTGTGCTAGCCTCTGATCAGCAACACCGCTCTTGAAGCTTGGTAAGAATTTTCGGACGAGAATCTAATTATTATCCCATTCTCGTCCTATCCTTATTCCTCGTAAAATGACTGCACGCTGAACCCTACGTATAATCTTCAATTGCATCCGCTTCCCTGAAGTTTTTATTCACGATCGACGTGCTCAAAAATGGTTAGAACCAGGGCGTTTCGGCATTTCATTCTCATGCTGTGGTCGGCTTTGCTCGCAAATGGTGCGGTTACAAGTTCAAACTCATCCTGTCGGTGCTTTCCTGGCGACTCGTGTTGGCCTTCCACTGACGCGTGGAATGCTTTCAATGAATCACTGAGTGGAAAACTCGTGGCTACGGTGCCACTTGCAGCACCTTGTCATGCGGAATTTGCTAATACGACGACCTACGATAAACTTGTTTGTGACCAATTACAGAATGGTTGGACTCTTCCCCAAGCTCATTACGACTCCTCTTCGTCAGTGATGGCTCCATTCTTTGCGAACCGGAGTTGCGACCCATACACTGGCGAGTATGCGCAGTGCGTTGTTGGAACCTATATCAACTATGCGGTCAATGTCAGCGAGCCCAAAGATGTAATTGACACCATAAAATTTGCGCAAGCAAATAACATTCGCCTGGTTATTCGAAACACCGGACACGACTATAATGGAAAATCTACTGGAGCTGGTTCTATTGGTGTCTGGACACATCATCTTAAAGATATCCAGATCATTGACTACGAATCCCCTCACTACACTGGGAAGGCCATCAAACTCGGTGCCGGCGTACAGGGCTTTGAAGCTTACGATGCTGCAAATGCTAGTGGACTGGTCGTCGTTGGCGGCGAATGTCCAACCGTTGGTCTCGCAGGAGGATACACCCAAGGCGGCGGGCATTCGGCTTTGGCTTCTAAGTACGGACTTGCTGCGGATCAGACACTTGAGTTTGAAGTTGTCGACGGCACTGGTACCTTGCTCAATGTTAGCCGATACGAAAACTCAGACCTGTTTTGGGCCTTGAGTGGAGGTGGAGGAGGTACTTATGGAGTGGTAAGCGCAGTAGTCGAAAAAATGTTCGCATTTTGGTCAAGTCTAAGCTCGCAAATAGGTCACATCAATGACGTCGAAAGCCCATCCGGATATGATCACATCTGGCGCTAATTTGACTTTCACGAACGAGAAGATTACTCAGGATAGCTATTACTCCGCTGTTGGGGCCTTCAATACTGTTCTACCTACTATTGTGGATGCTGGTGCCATGGCTGTCTGGTACTTCACGAATACCTCATTTTCGTTGAGCCCCTTGACAGCTCCAGGGTTGACGAAAGCGCAAGTGATAGCTTTATTAAAGCCTTACACGGACACATTAACTAAGCTAGGGATCAAGTTTGAGGCATATACCGGACAATTTACCGGTTACCTAGACGAATTCAATCATATGTTCTCGACCATTGATGTCGGCATTGCGCAATATGGAGGCAGATGGATCCCAAGGTCGGTCGTGCAAGCAAACAATACCGCTCTTATGGCCGCGTATCGCAACATCACCGAGGATGGAGCCACTTTTATTGGCGTGGGGTTGAATGTCTCGAAAGCGGTAGCTGGAGACGTTTACAATGCCGTCAATGAGGGATGGAGAGATTGTTTGATCGATACAGTCATCACAACGTAGGTGCAAATTGCTTTGGCATCTCTCTTGATGGCTGTCTAACGTGCGGTCTAGCCCTTGGAACTTTACAGCGCCATGGTCTGAAATGATTGCAAACCAAGTCAAGATGACAGATAGCTACATTCCCCAGCTAGAAGCTCTTACGCCTGGTGGAGGGACCTATCTGAATGAGGTAAGTACTTATTGATGGAAGCCTCATTATAAGGTATTGATCTGTCTTCTCAGTGCGACTTTCTCCAACCTGATTGGAAAGATGCTCTCTACGGAGCCAATTACGATCGACTTTTGTCCATCAAGAACAAGCACGACCCGACCCATATGTTCTACGCAACGACCGCGGTGGGCAGTGATTATTGGCAGGTCCAAGGGGATGGACGGTTGTGCAGCACACAACAGCAATACTAATGAGAACATTTACGGAGCATGCCGAGGCGAAACGCTTATCTGCCTCCAGCTGGAAATGCTTGTAGGACGTGCCCTGTGGCCCGGCAACCCAGCTTCGCTTTAGACAGCCGTGTGGAGAGTTGATAACCCCGCTGCGGAAATACGCTCGGCGACGAGCAGCCTATCCCACTGGTGCACGACTCCGAGAGCATGCATCTAAAATGGGCCCTCATGGGATTCACAACTGTCTGGTTTTCTTCTGTCATTTCTTCCCTAGGTATGGATGCTGAGAATCCACCCGAGCAGGGCGAAGAAATCGAACTGGCGACATTGACTTAGACCAGCTCATGCTACCAACAGTGTGCAATATCCTGAAGAGTCATGTCGTTGGAAAGCGCTGGAGGAATGGCTGGACCGCTCAAATAAGATTTTGAGATAGAATAGTTCGTAGAACGAAAAAGACTCTGCCTGATACCTACCCCATCAGACCTGGGTATGGGAGTTTCCAGGCGAGAATCATAACAAATCTCCCGTCAAGTCATACAATTACGTTGTACCCGCCTGACCGATTCCCATTACCTTCGGCCTCTGCAGACAACAGTTGTCCCATCAATGTCAGATAACGCATCCTCCCTGGTTCCTCAAACACCACTCCATCGTAACCATGCCAGCGGCAATATCTCTCGCAACCAGCCGCTCTCTCAAAAAAGCCAGCCGTCTGGTCGTATCCTCAGTCGGTCTCGCCCCGGAACCTCTCCACATCACTTCCGCAGCTGCCGCTGCACGCGGCCATAGCATACCATCCAGCGTGACCGAATCCGTCAGTTCCGACCACAGATGCACCTCGCCGCCGATCACCAAGTCCTGGGACGACGTTGGCATACCGGCCAAGGGATCGTACGAGTAAACTTGGCGCCAATTCTTGTAGGGGCTGCAATAGTCCTTGAACGGTGGATGTAGCATCGGATCTGAAGACGGCCGGGAGGGGTCGGCGGGATCGAGGAACACGCCATGGCCGCAGTCGAGGTACCAGTGGGAGTTGGATCCGAAGAGAGCCTTGTGGCCTCTGAAGACGACGTCTGAGAGAGAGGAGGTGGAGCGCCAGGTTTGGATGATTGTGTTTTTGGGGAGGGTGAGATTCCAGTCTAGAACCATCTCTTCCCAAAGGAGAGGCGTGAATCCGTAGCGTGCGGTCGATTTGATCGCGTGGTTCACGAAGGATTGGACCAAAGGACGTAGCACCTCTTTTGAAGATGAATTGACTGTCGGATCGAGGTTGTAGGCATTCTTATTGAGTTCGTCACCTCCGAGGTGGAAAAGCGAAGTGTAAGGCTCTAAGCGTGGGAGCAAATCACGCAGGAGGGTCGTCACGAACTCGTATACATCGCTAGAATTCAGCCTCAATTGACCTGAAGGCGGTTCTAAGGCATAGTCCTGCCACTTTGGTTCATTTGGAGCAGTGATGAGATTTGGATACGCTTTTCCGATGGAAGTCGTATGTCCCGGCATATCAATTTCGAGGTAGACTTCAATGCCTCGTACTGATCCAAATTTCTGTATTTCCTTCAGATCTGTGGCGCTCAAAACCTGAACGGGTTCATAAGCACCTTCCCGAGCCAGTTTTGGCAACGCTGGCACTTCAATGGGCCAGGACTGTGAATCGATAGCATGGAGATGCAGTTTGTTGAGTTTGGATGAGCTCATGGCTTCAATGGTTCTCATTACATCCTCGGATGTAAACTGGTTCCGAGAAATGTCAAGGTTCAAGCCTCGGTGTCTGAACCTGGGGCCATCAACAATGTTAATCGGGGCAAATGGCAGGTAGACAACATCGGGAAAGTATGAATGGGCAAAGAACAGCTGGGCAAATGTCTCCAGTGCATAGATAGCGCCTTGTATCGTGACTACCTGGATTCTGCAATTTCCTGCGGGGTTGACGTCAATTGTGTATGCCTCATCAGCGATATCATCCGCGATGGCTTCGTGGACCAGGCTCGAGACCTCTATGATATCTACAGACTTAACGAAGAGTGCTGACGTAGCATTGTAAGACGGCTCGAATGAAAGACCTCGAGGATTGAATTTGCTGGGTACAAGATTCTGTTCGAAGACTCGTTTCTGCATTCGCTCGAACGCAAGGTGTGCCAGATTTCTCTTTGCGGCTGGAGTATGTCGACCATCACCGGTGCTCTCGCTGTACACCAGTTAGATCTCTCCGTGGATCTTCTTCAGTTGTATAGACCAACAAGTGTGGAAATTGCACTTGGTCCCAGAACCAGCCAACAAAGTTCTGCAGATTGCTTTTGCTTAGGTACGAGAATTTCACTTCGCGGGCCATCCATAATGTCGAAGACCCGGATTTTACATGACGGGGAAGAGGCCATAAGGGCAATGTAGCTTCGATAGTTGCAGAGAAGAGAGTAATGACAACCAAAGTCAGACGCATCTTGGAGGCAGTTGATCTGATAAGAAAACGATATCCCGCTGAAGCATGTATGCAGATTACTTAGAGGCGCATGGTTCCGAGCCGGTCAATTGATGTCAATGTCAAATCAATTGGTCCATCTGCGAGGTCCCAAAGACAATCGAGGGTTGGTTTGTTCCAAGGGTCTTGTTGCCAAGTCAGTGAGGGAGAAGTGGAGGTGCCCACCGATGCACCTGCATGGGCACCCAAAGCGGACTTTCGTAAACATACGCTAGACCAAGTTAGGACTTGATAGACCTGTGTCCGCAGCTTTCCGGCTATGACGCTATCCTTCGGTGCTTCGTTCCTTTGCGGAGCACTAAAAGCACCAAGAGCAATGAAAACAGCCTGTTAATCATCCCAAGCCCTTGGCACATTCTCCTACCTGGCATTCCGTGACTAGAGCCTGGTCATGCCGTTGAGGAAGAAGAAGTTCTCCTTGCCCAGGCCGGGCTCAAGCAGCTCGTCCAAGTCCAAACCTGAACGCCCAGAAAGAAGGGACAGCTTGGTATCCCCCAATGGATTCAGATTAGGCCGACATTTCTCGGAAGATGCCAGTTCCAGCCATGTCGATTCGCAAACGGGCGAGCGACGTTACTCCATCTCTAGCGAGACATCCACGCTCGTTGGAGGGGCGAGGCCTGTCGACACTACTGAACTCCTCCATTCTCTATCTCGGAGGCTGTCACAGGATTCAGACGTCGAGACTTTGCGTGAAGAGGAGCGCGAGCCTGGAGAACCCATGATCGAGAGCTTGTCTCCACAACTATGGACGCGCATTGCACAATTCGCAACATTGTCGGACGTTGCATCTCTGGCCCTCTCGAGCAAGACATTGCAAAGCCGTCTTGGTAGTGAGGCATGGAGAGCAATGAAGGAACCAGAACAAAAGAGACAGAAGATTGAATTTCTAACTCGATTGAATAAGGATCTCCCGGCGTACCTTTTATGCTTTCCATGTGGCAAATACCATCTCCGAACACAACTTGGCCAAGAACGGTTCAGGATTAACTACGTAACCAACCCGTTGTTCAATTGCCCAATGGCGCAGCACTCTAGACTACCCCGGATGCGACTCACGCATGCACGAGAGCTCCCGTTTGCCTTCGTCCAGCTTGCAACGCGAGCAAAGCGGTTTGGGTCATCTTACGGCATCACCGTAGATTCGCTGGGCCGTCGATGGAAATGCAGCGACAGCGAATGGACGCACAATACACGCTTCATCATCCACAAAGGTCATCTGCTTATGCGTGTTGTCAGCACATGTCCCGCTCCAACGGACATTACCCCTACTGGTGAGCGGATGCTGCTTTTCGAGAGGGGCGACTTCTTCCCTTACTTCTCTTGCTGTGCACACTGGAAAGAGGGCGAGCTCTCCAAAATCTGCAAATGTGCCTTACGTCACATTCCAAAAGCACCGGAGACTCTCCGTTCTCAGCTGAAGACCGGTTACAACTTTAATGCAGCAAACAGATACCGAGACTTCACTGCTAAGTCTTGCGATGATTGTCGGGACATACGACGTTGTCCCGAATGTCCGTCAGAATATCTTGTTGAATTAAAATTAATCGAAGATCGAAGCCAAGGCCAGATTGGGTTCAAACATGCTATCATCGTCACTCGATGGAGCGACCTCGGCGATGGATCGTCGACTTACAACATTGAATGGGCGGCTTGCAATGGTGAAAACGAGGAGCGGTATGATTCGTTCCAGATGGTTGGCAGAAGAACGATATCGGGCACGTTTGAATCTGAAGTTAGCAACCACCTGTTTTTGAAGAGAGTTTTAAGCCTGAATCCAAAAGGTGAGAAACGCAGAGAAACTAGTAATGACTGATATTAAACCATTTAATTTCAGCAAAGGGTCTACTAGCTGCGCGAAACCATCCTACTGGCGACCATACGCACTATCCGACATCCCAATGGCGTGGAGGAACATTCGTGAATGAGACCGACTTCGTGACAACAGACTCCGAAGATACGACTCGCTTCGATTCATATAGAGAAAGCAGGATGGGGCTCGGCTTCTAGAGTCGTTGTGGAGACACAATGACTACTACTGGTCCGACGACTTCAAGCAATCCAAGCCTCCACCGTGTTGCCTATAGCGTCTGATACTTTGAACCTCTAGGCGATGGTGATCGTCGTGCTCACTTGCAGTTGGATTGGCATATTTCCAAGGACGGCTCAGCGCTCTAGCCCTCGGCACGGTCGGGATTCAAACCCACAACGTTCTTGCCCTCGAA
The DNA here is from genome assembly GCA_021030925.1 of Trypethelium eluteriae. NCBI lineage: Eukaryota > Fungi > Ascomycota > Dothideomycetes > Trypetheliales > Trypetheliaceae > Trypethelium > Trypethelium eluteriae. The sequence continues at coordinate 57,022 of JAGFMJ010000122.1, read as the reverse complement.
ATGCATATCCATCAGCTGATCCCCGCACTCAAGATGCGCTGTCATGGCATGCAGCGTTCCCAGAGAGTCGCGAGCCCTATTGCATGCATATGATAACCGCTAATCGATGCAAAGTCACCTTGCAGCAGTGAGGTCCTCGCGACAAGGATTTGGTGATCGACAACCCCCTCTCACGACATTTAGCACTTTGGTAATTTTGTTGGGAAGAAAATCTAGGATAAAAAAGCGATAGGTGAAAGAGTTGGCTCAAACCAAATTAGAACCATTGAGAATATCCACTGAACACCGTAAAGGTTGGCTTTGACTACATTCTTTCAACCAGACATCGTGTGAAGCAGCTGTGCCACCTTACGCTGTTGAGATCCATTCGTTCAATCAAGCCGTTTTGACAGATCTTTACGGTCCCCCGTGGAATGCACATTCCCCCCCTGGTATATGCATAGTTCATTGTGACTGCATTGAGCTTCCGCTTTTTTCTTTCACAACTGATAGCGAGATCCTTGCATCTTCCCTAAACACTCCGTACATGAAGTATTGGACCGGAATCTGCCATAATAGCACCAGTGATCTGGTCGAACCAGACTTAGAATATGCGCAAGATGATTAACTCGGGTCCACGATGCTGCCTTGCCGTGCCTGCCACTCCTGCCTGCAAAAGGTAGTAAGCGGAGCGCTCGGGGATCCGATTCCAAGGTAATCAATCTCCACTTGACAATCCAGCCACCTTAACCCCAGAATCGGAACCCCTGAACTGAGCAAGCCGAGGCGCTTTCGGTCTTATCTGATCCTCCGATCTTGACAAATAGGCATTATCAAGGGTCTACTCCTTATTGCTTGCAAGATCTACTGCGCGAGGTGGGTTTCATTGCCTCCGCTATCTCCGGTGAACATACCTTAGGCACCGGACTTCACCTTGATCATTCTTCGACCGATAGCAACATAATGGTAATTCAGGATGTGACTGGGTAACTTAAAGGTAATCAGGACGCCGACTCATCCCACTCTCATCAATCCCTTCCAAATGTGGCCATGCCACTTACTCCGTAAATGTCCGCAATCAGCCATTTACCACACTGACGGCACCGGTCAAATTTGCTTTTCAAATTACGACCTCAAACTACGTTGAGCAAAACGCCGACTTTCCACACATCCTAGACTTCCTTTGAAACTTCATCGGCAAGTGGAGCTTCTGTACCGAAGGCGCTCTTCGAGCACTCGATAATTTGGATTCGAGGGGAGTGACCGGTATGATCCAGAGTCTCTTGCTACATCCGAAAGTAAGGCTCGGGATTATTCCCAAAGCGAGCTCCAGTCTTGAGGAGGTACCTAAACCGTCATCTGAAGCAGGTGCGATGCTCAAAATGGAAGTGGACTGCGAGTAAGCAATACCCGGGGGTTGAGGATTAGGATCGGGCCCGAAAATCGTCCGGTCTATTAGGGAGCTTCTCAAAAGGATCTAGATGGAAAAGCAAATTGACAAATGCGATGAAAAAAAAAGAAGAAGAAGAAGAAGAGATTAGTTGGAAGCGGGAACTCGCCTTCGATCCCGACTTGCTAGTTTCGTGGATGCAATAGACCACGGGAGGAGCTTTCTTCAGAAGCTCAGTGCCATCAATCTTTCCATCGAAGCTAGCAATTTAGGAAGCTCGGTAGGTTCTAGAATAGAAGGTTGTGGCTTGGGCGCTAAGCGCTGTTGTCTTTTCAGATTCTTACCAGCGTGACAGCGCCGAAATCCTTCCGCTAAGGTATGTGAGCTCTGCTACGAATAACAACGTTACCTATGTTAGGTAGATATTGAGATATTGATCAACGCCATCGGCCAAAAACTCACTTCAAATAGGCAAGACATCAAGCAGCGCGTTTGTATCTGTTGCGTCGTGTCCGGTTGAAAAAGTTCGTGTGGTACGTAGAGCTGCCTGTGCTGTTGTTACCAACAGGATAAGTGGCCCAGATCTGATTTGGCTAGATTTCCATGCTGTGAGGTCCCAACAATATCCGCAGTATGCAGAACATCGGCTTTTGTTTGCCTCAGGAAGAGCGATGTGCTGTATTGAAATGTATCTCAAGCAAAAGCAACGTATTGCAGAGAAATACATCGGAGTAGTATGAATGCCGCCGAATTCTTCCGGGAAATGTTCAGCTTCGTTGATCGAAGCATCTAAAAAGAGGCTACAGATCCTTTCGAGAGCCGCAACGGATGTGGCTTGATCGTTTCACAATTTCTCAGCCACGTACGACGACACCCCGGTCGTCAACCACACGTCCAACACCGAACATTACTTCGCGTCTGTTGTACTCGAGTCACTGCACTTCATTATGCGGTGAAGATGGTACTCAATTGAGTGGAGTATAACTGAAAGTCTTTTCTTCTGACGAATCTGATAGGACTGTATGATCAAAGGTGAGGCCTCGGCTGTTCATGGGGTGATGGCACTGCTTGGGAATGAACTCCATAACAGCCCCGTTGGGGTGTCGTTGTCCATTGTCATACCCATATGACTCGGATCGCCTCATTTTACAGTCTATCCCTCTAGATTTTCTGCTTCTAGACATTGTACGTCATGTTCATGTCCAGTATTTAATATCGCCCTCGCGCGGAACTCCGCAATTTAAACCCTCAACAAAGAGTGTAGGCTTGCGGCGCTTTACAATAATACATTCTAGAGCTTTTTTTCTTCTTCTATATTATCTGAGCGATGTACTTCCCCTTCAATTTCCAGTCAGTGTCCCTTCTGCTTCTCTGCCTTCAGATTGCCGCCGCCGCCAAAGTCTCCACTATTTCTCTCTATGAGGAGGCCACACCCGGCTCCAAAGATATCAACTTCTTAAGCTTTGACAAGCAATGGACGAACAAAGTCATCTCCAGATGGCAGTACGAGCCGACCTTAGGCGAAAACCCGCACGGTCGATACCAATTGAAGCCCAAATGCAAGAGTACGTTGTACGCAGCTGCTTCAGACACAAGCGCAATGACTGACTAGACTCAGCGGAGCTCTTCGTATTGTCGGCAATTAACATTACATATGCCGAAGAACTCTTAAAGAGTCGGAATCCACTCAAATGGCACAATGTCGAGTATCCGCACAAATATCGGGTATGAACAGTACCATGTAACATATATGATACGACTAATCATAGTACAGTATCGATGGTATGGCTTTACTGTCAGTAAAAGCAGGCGTGGCACTGTTAGGCGGACGGAACTTATCATGATGGGTCAAGAACCAATTTACGGATTATCTACCGAGGCATACGATGGGCCAGGTAAGTCAATACAAACGCTACGGAATAAGAATAGACACTGATTTGCTCCAAGATATCACCGCGCAGAATTTCGCGTCAGAACTGAAAAATGAATACAAGGACGATCCTTACGAAGATTATTTCACCGTCACATCCAAGAACAACGCGGGCAATCAACCAGATACCAAACAGAGCAATCAAGGGAATGCCACCGCTGAAGAAGTCTCGGAAACTGCGGGCGGGACTTCGTGCATGCTAAATCCGTCCGACCAAGATCTTGGATTCTATGACATCGACAATCTGCCAGGAGTTTTGCACGTACATGGCAGAGTTTGACTACAAAGTTAGTCCACCGCGCCCCGCAGGCTGGAGTGCATAGACTCCTCAGTCGATGGTGCAGGTCACCGTAAAGCAAATAGAAGTAATGTAATTAAGTAATCGTTGCTTTAACGGCATGCTTATGTGCGCGAAGCCGACATGTGAGAGTGCTTGGGTGACACGAGGTGGCAAATCGCCTTCTGACCAACTCATCGATTAATGCTTAAAGAGCATGATGTCAAAGCTAACGCCTAAGTCTTTGAAGAATTCGGATACTTGACTGCCCAGGGAGCCGATGTTGGGCTGTCGGCTGACCCAAAGCATAAAGATGCTCGGTGGTTTGTAGCGCCGACGGTGGCCCGCAAAAAAACTATGTACCTGAGCTATCCCACCTAATCGCACATGAAACGATGACCTCAATATCCTTCAGCCTTAAAGAACCCGCCTTGGCAAAACCCTGCATTTCTCGTGCGATTTCACTCGATGAATTTGCGCGCGTCTTCCTAGACCGTCTATGATTAGATATGCATCGTCATCCTAAGGTTCGTCACTTCGTCGGCTTTGACAGATGATGATCTTCTAGTCTGATGGTCTCTGGCTCCCCGCACGCCAACCTCTGCCCAATTCCTGTGGATACTCCTTCCCGTACGCTGTATCCTATCGGTATAATAGCTCCGCCGGTCTCTCTCATGAGTTCAGAACCTAGCGGAAGCCAGGGTGCGACGTCCCCGGCCACTGTCGATCAGAGCAAATCTCGCCGAGTCGCGGCTACACCAAGCTGCCACTTATGTAGGAAGCGGAAGGTCAAGTGCGACAGAGGCTATCCATGCCTGTCCTGCCAACGAGCTGGAGCGGAATGTATATATTCTCCATCTTCGCGACTGCCAAGAGGCAGACAAGGTGGTCGTCGGAGAAAAGACTCGGAGCTCCTCCAACGTATAGCGAAACTTGAGACTCTCGTTAAAGATCTTGAGGGCGACGAGCCTGGGGAGAAGGCATCATCGTCAAAGCCGCAAACTACCAATCATAAAGTAAGTCTCAAGATTTATCCGTTGTATTCCTCACTCGCAGCCTACCGATTTTGCCCTCGTCCTTCTCAAACCCTTTTTTTGGACCAAATAAAATTCGGCTTCGCTCAAGCTTTTACTTTTTGCCTTTGATATACTTACCAGCAGTTTGTAGTCAAGCGCACGATTATCGGTCTCGTCCTCTGACTCCCCTCCTTTACACCCTCCTATAGACCATATCACTTCGCAAACAGCGCCACCAAAGGGAGATACAGGTGCTCCATTCTGGATCGCCCTCTCAGATGAGGTGCGTTTGGCAAGCCCCTTGGAAGCCTGGGACAAGTTATTGCCAGTGATGCTGACTTTTGCTTGAGATTAATGGCCTTCGCTACCTCCTTGGCAACCAATCATTAGATGACAGTGATGACGATGAAGACGCCGAGGCCGAGCACGAGACGATATCCTCAGACTCTTTGAGTCACACTCACTCCGAAGAATCAGCATGGGTTCTATGTGGACCAGAAGGGCTCGTGGTGACGGAGGGAGCCCTGCAGTATCCCCCTCGCGCGCAAGTAATTGAGCTCTGTGAAGTCTATCTAACCAACGCTCATCCTGTCTATAACATTCTCCACGGTCCTTCCCTAAAGCGATTTCTGCGTGGAGAAAGCTTAACGCTCGACTGCAGCCCTGGGATCAAAGGCTTGGATGCTTTGAAATTTGCAGTGTTTCATATTGCAGCGGCGAGCTTGACCGATACCGAGTGTATGCAACGGATAGGAGCACCGAGACCTCAGCTATTGGCGAACTTTCGACGTTGTATTGAAGTTGCACTGGTCCGAGCGGACTTCATGAATACAGTAGACTTATCGACATTACAAGCTCTTGTCCTTTTCATTGTAAGGGGCTTTCTATCTTTTTGATCCCAAAGAGACAGTCTTTGGAGCTAACATCGATTGCTAAGGGCTCAACCCGCTCGTATGACCAATCTCGGTTCTCATGGACGCTTGCAGGGTAAGGATCAATGCTCCCTAGGCTTGACTTGTAACTCATCATACATGCAGTATCGCGGTGCGTATTGGTCATGCACTTGGGCTACATGACAATGGCTGCTACGCGGGCTTTCCCCTCTTCCAAGCTGAGATGCGACGCAGGCTTTGGTGGAATCTCTCTGTTGTCGATGTGAGTCTTGCTATGGATCGTGGATCTGAACCTGTGATCTTCCGAGGCAGCTTTAATACTCAACTACCATTGCATATTAACGACGAAGACATTTGGCTTGGGGGGCCAGAAATAGTCCCGGAGCGTAAGGAATTCACAGACATGACATTCAGGTATGGACACACTTCCCCAATGTCCTGTTTTCAAGGGAGAAATCAAGCTCGACTAACAATGCCTTAGTCTCATCAGTCAAGAACTTTGCCAGACGTACCGGAGCATCATGTTTGTGCAACCGAGTGACCCCAGCGAACCAGACGTCAAGCCGGAACGGACGTGGGAAGGTCGGAAAGAGCTAGTCCGCAACGCGCAACAACGACTCGAACAACGATATCTACAATACTGCGATACCTCGAAGCCTCTCGAATGGACGACCAAGCTGGTTGCTAATGTCGTGATGGCGATACTATGGCTGGGCATCTACCGTCCGCTCGTTCAAGAGACCATCGTCGTTCCACCCACGGATCGTCCGAATGTGCTCGTCTTATCAGTCGAGATATTGGAGAAACATGCTGTCTTCGCGACAAGCCCAGTTACTCAACAGATCAAATGGCTGACTGCTAATTACGTTCAATGGCATACACTCGCCATCACTCTCGCGGAACTATGCGTCCAGACTGAGGGCCCCCTAGTAGAGCGAGCGTGGAAGATCGTGGATCGGTACTTTGACTGGGTCGCTCGCGACATCGCAGACTCCATCCGAGGTATGCGATGGCAACCCATACGCAAACTTATGATCAAAGCGAGGAAAGCAAGGCAACAAGCCCGCGAGCCGCCCCAGACTCCAGCAGTTCAAGCCACCCCGACCCCGTCATCGTTTGACTTCAATCAGCTTGGACCGTTGCCCTCATCCCCACCCGAGGCTGAAATGGAGAACTTCCAGATACCTGTTACGCCAGCGTATACCCAGCGTATGGATGACGCGCCTCAGCTCCCCACGACGGTTACGCTGCCGCAAGATGCATTCAACTGGGACCCTTGGCTATTGGCAAATACAGAGACGTCCATCCCGTACAATGCGGTTGCGGCCTGGAGGAATTGGGAAAACTTCATTGGCGACGTCCAAGGAGAGAATATGATGCCGGGGTTCGAGTACGGAATGCCTCAAGGCTATAATCCTGAGCCCTATCAATAGGTGGTAAAGAGACTGTTCAGCTGAGGCTAGATCATCGAAATGAACTACACGGACTACGACATCAGGTGACGTTCCGGACGTGTGCAATGTAACTGTGCATTCGAACTCCAACGGAAGGGGGGCGATTAGGGACTGTTTAAGAAGCGTGGAGTCCATTTGTGATATGAGATCAGGGCAACGGTCGTTGTAAATATGAGTGGTCCAAGCATCACAATTCGTTTAGATAAATGATCTACTATAATTAATCTGGCTTATAATTCCACGTTTTCAAGGTCTGTACCACTCGGCAGAACGACCTTATCTCTTAGTGTGGAGATCTATTATGGCCCCGGGAAGGCTAGCGTGGTTCAAATAGGCAAGGACGGAGTTTCTAGCTCCCGAGAACCAGAGGGCCGGCATCGCGCCTTGATTTTGGGATCGCAGCTTCCAGTCAGGGTGGCGGGGGAAGAGCGAGTTCTTCGTTGAGTGCGCACCGTGGGCTCGCCCTAAACGTGCTGTCCACGTGCGGACGCGCGGGCCGAGAATCAAAGCCCGACCCACGCCACGGACGCGACCATCCACACTATTCATCTGAACAGCAAATCGCCAGTGTCGCCTAACGGAATCAACGTCCGATTTCCACTGACGCCTGAAACAACACCCGCTCCCCGCCTCAGCTCGTCATCCTTCCGCGAGAATGGTGCAGGCCTTTACCGGCGCCGGCCCTGCGACGCTGACCTCTCCTACCTCTCCTCTAGACAGAAAGGGCATGATGACACAAAGGAGCCTTACGAACCCGGAAAGGAGCACAAACAAAATGCGGTCCTTGATAAGGACGACCCATATAATCGAAGGGGCGGGGCCACACCCTGGTGGGCTGCCTCGCTGCATGGCGAGTAGTGGACTGTCCTACCACCGTTGAGAAGATATCATCATAGACTATATGTAGCTATTCTCTCGGGGCTTGTCTCGTATTTTCCCACCTCCCTTAGCTCCATCCTACTTTTCACCGCCAACGCTGCTCTCTCTTTTCTCACTCCTCTTCCCTCCGGAGCTCGCTTTCTCTCTTTTTTCCCAATTCTCTCTCGCTATCCCTAAGTCCCAGCATCAATCCCTACCCAGCATTCCCTCCACCATCTATCCATCATGAGGGACATAATCCGAGACAGCTTCGTCGGGCACATCATCCACTCCCTTTCGGGTGGCCGCCTGCTAGGATGGGAGGAAGACTACAACAACGAGATGGTCGCCAAGCTCGTCCAGACGGGCTCAAACGCCGGAAACCCAGTCGCTCTCGAAGAAATGACCAACCGCGGCCCCAGCATCGAAATCAACGGCCAGAAGCAGCTACGCGAACAGCCCTCCATGGCCTCCACCACCTTCGACGGCCAGACCTTGCGAGCAAAACCCTCGATGGCATCCAGCTTCCAGCAACCGGTCCACGAACCGGGCAAACCCCTCCGCGAGATGCCATCCATGGCGTCGAGTTTCCAGCCCGATGGCCAGCGGCCGCTCAAGGAGATGCCGTCGTATGCGACGGGGCTGAGCCACAAGCCGCTAATCTCGCAACCGTCGGACGTGGAGGCGCGGCTGGAGTCGCAGAAGCCGATTGAGGAGTTGCGCGAGGAGCCGATCGACAGCACGAGGCCGTCGGCCGAGCCGGAGGAGATGGAGAAGGGTCAGGATTATGAGCTTATTGACTGGTTGCCGAATGATCCCGCGAATCCAAGGAATTGGTCCATCGGGAAGAAGTTCTTTGTTACCTTCGAGATCTGCTTCTTGACGATGAGTGTGTATATTGGGAGTGCGATCTATACGGCTGGACTGGAGTATGTGATATTGGAGTATCATGTGAGTGAGACGGCGGCATTGCTGGGCTTGACGTTGTTCGTCATTGGATATGCGGTTGGTCCTATGCTCTGGGTAAGTCTTTTGGGATGAAATCATCGGACGTGGCGTTCTGGATGCAGTGACTGACCTTGGGTACAGAGTTCCATGTCTGAGGTTCCGTACTTCGGACGAACCAATATCTATATCCTGACCCTCATCGTATTCGTCTTCTTCCAATTCGGTGTCATTTATGCCAAGAATTTCGGCATGCTTCTGGCTTTCCGATTCTTGACCGGTGTATTTGGATCTCCCGTTCTGGCCACCGGTGGTGCCACAGTCGCGGATATGTACGTTCCCAGGAAACAGGTCTACGCCATGGCTATGTGGGGTTCTTCTGCCGTCTTTGGTCCAGCGCTTGGTCCCTTGGTAAGAGTCGTCATTCAATGAAATTGTGTTGCATTCGTGCTAACTGAGCATTTTAGGTCGGAGGTTTTGCAGCTGAAAACAAGGGCTGGCGATGGACTATCTGGGAGCTCCTTTGGCTCTCTGGTTTTTGCCTTGTCTTCATCATGATCTTCCTCCCAGAAACCAGTGCTTCGAACATCCTCTTCCGCCGCGCTGATCGACTTCGGAAAAGAACTGGCAACACCAAGCTCAAGACGAAAGGTGAAGTTATGGCCGAGCAGATGACAGGACACGAGGCTATGATGATGGTTCTCGTCCGCCCGTTCACACTCAGCTTCTTCGAGCCTATCGTCTTGATATTGAACCTGTACATCGCCTTGGTTTACTCCCTATTGTATCTGTGGTTCGAGTCGTTTCCACTTGTCTTTGTCGACATCTATCATTTCAACACCGGAACCAACGGTCTGGCATTCTTGGGTTTGCTAGTTGGCTCGTGGATCGCACTTCCAATCTTCTTCTGGTGGGTGCACAAGTATCTGGAGCCGAAATTCAACGCAAATGGCGAGCTGAAGCCGGAATACCGAATCATGCCCGCCATGGTCGGAGCCTTCTTCATTCCAGCCTGTCTATTCTGGTTCGGCTGGTCAGCGCGGCCCTCAGTTCACTGGATTGTGCCTATCATCGGTAGTTCCTTGTTCTCGATGGGAGCATTGTGCCTTTTCATGTCCGTGCTGAGTTATCTCGGTAAGCTTGCCCCTTGATTCGTTGATCCTAAGTACACCACTAACATTTGTAGGCGATGCATACCCAGACTACGTGGCTAGTGTCTACGCCGGGAACGATCTCTTCCGAAGTGGTGTTGCAGCTGCATTCCCACTGTTTGCAAACCACATGTACAAAGTACTTGGACTCGGCTGGGGCTCATCCACGCTTGCCTTCATCGGTATTGCGTTCATCCCCATCCCCTTTGTCCTTTATAGATACGGCGAAAGAATTCGAAGGATGAGCAAGATGGCAAGACACGATTTCTGATACAGCGATAATGAAGAGAACATACTAAGCATTTGTGGAATGGCGTTTAGCGGACTTGGTTATTTCTGGCATTCTCAAAAAGTGTATGAGTGTGATATAGAGAGCATAGTGGCATAGAATGTGCATGAGAGAAGGAATGGAAATATTACATGAGGTTCACTCATGACTGTTCGACTCTTCAAATATACTAATATTTTCCGGATGCAATATACTCTATGGCTTGGTATTGATTTCCTGTACGGGTAGCTCCTCCTAGTCGAGGCTTCTCTTTCTCCTGCTCTTGTAGTCGGGTTGCCGTTCTCCTAACCCACTCCAAGTCCCGGTCGTGTTGCGTATCTGGATAGTAGAACCATCTCTGCTCTTCCTTATCCCACCGTCTATTTGGCAGATACGCCTCTAGCATATAATAGTTGTCTCGATGCCACGGCATGTCGTAGGATGGCGGCCCGCTTCGCTGCAGGAATGAGTCCGTTTCCGATACAACATCCTGAGACGACAGCTGATACGGTGGTTTCTTCCTTCGCGCCGTTGATAACCGCGTGATGGCGCGCGTTATGCTATTGAGGTGCTGCTCGAGTATGCGTGCATACCAGAGCTGGCTCTGTATTGCCTTTTCCACCACCACACCGTTTGCTGCGACAAGTTGGTAATTCCATTCTGGGTTACGTCCCCGCGGGATAATTGGGAGCGGATCCCCTCGATCGAGATTGCCTTGCCAGTGGGCGAAATCGACAAGCAAGCATAGGTTATTCCAAGCAAAGATACACGTTAGACAGGTACAGATGGCTTGTGGGTCAAGGTGCCTTATATGTTGATACGGCTTCTTATGAATGTTGAGTAGTTCTTGTCTCCGTTCGTTAAGAAGGGCAGGATGGTCATCTCTATTGACTTCATTGAGTGGCTTCGGAAGAGGAAAACAGCGGATAAGGACAGAGTATCTGGTTGACGTTATATCCTTCACAATAGCGTTTTCGTTATGAAGGATGAGAGACTTGAGGGCTCTGTTTACACGCAAGGCATTGAAGACATCACTGGGTCGAAGATAGCCCAAAATGTCCACCAGGATCTCATTTGGTAGTTCTAGCAGCGCTTTCGGCTCTCCAAAGGTGCCGTGTTTCTTCGCCTTTTTTCTCTGCATTCGCTGGGTGCGTTTTGAATGCAGTGGAATGGGTGCGGTCGTATCGACAAGCGGCTCCTCGACATCAGACATCTTGGAATATGGGATTCCAATGACAGCACCCCATATGGAGTAGGCAGTGCCTCCGCGACGTGATGGGATGGGATGACTCGACCATGGGAGAATAATTGGCCGAAGTTCATACCACAAAATTACGGTAGGATGACGTAATTTAGATTACCATCAACTACCAAAACAATCCATCTCAAGCCAGACATCTGATACATCTGGTGCACCCAATGTTCACTGCCCGTCACATTCACTAAAGTCTTCCAAGCGTGTAGTCTTCAGTTTGGGACCAGTTCAAATCTTCGTCCACCATGCCTCGTATTATGGCGCCCCCTCCCTCGGGCGAGTTCACGGTTCGCCTTACGAAGCCATTTACTGGTGAGTTCAATTTCCCCTACACACTACTATAGCATTCAGCTAAGACCTAGATACTCCACAGGAACACCAAGCCATGTGATCGAAGTCATTGGAGAGCCCAATCGTTCTGCAAGCGTCCATCGCACACAAAGCACTGGCGGTGCTGCGTCTTCCAAGAAGTCGGGTGACATTTCAAAGTACCTCACATCCTACACTCTTAAAAGCAGGTGTTTGCTCTATGCTGAGGCTTATTGCGGCAGGGACGATGTGAACGAGCTTCTAAGCCTCGTCGACCAACTCCGTGGCTTCCCCGGAAGCTCGTCTTCTGATGTATACGGCTTGGACACCAAGTTAGAGCTTCATACATTTGATATCCAATGGGCCAATGATGATGATGAGTCTGTCGTACAAGTTGTTGAGGATGAGCAAAAGCAGACATTCAAGGATATCGCTGACAGCATTGAATCGCTTGCCAGACAGTTCGCGAAGCAAGACGCTGCAGTGTAAGGAGTGAAGGGCACATGAAGCGCGTGGAGGGATGACCTGTCATTTTGGGATAGGAAAATGTTCCCAGTCAAGAGCCTGGATCACGACAATGACATGAGAGAGTGGCATTCCGCTTGCACGGGCAGGGAAATCAGAAACAGATAATGAAAATACACAACCTCCTCATGACGATAATCATAGACCCATTTCGGAACCCTTTCTCTCCGAATCTGACATGAGGCAGTTGATCCACTCAACATCCTAACACTTGGATCTGCCCGCCGTATCCGTTTTCCACGTCATAGTGGCAATACATCTTGCCTTACACCCTTAGGTAAGGGCTTTGTAGCATGCGGCTCGGCGGGAGATCGGCCAAATCCCTTTCGTCGGGACCAGGCAAATGATGTCGTTGCACGTGGTACAAGTGCTCACCTGGAGACTTCTGGAAGTTCCTCGTCTTTCAATATTTTCGAGGGTCTCTGAAGGATGGAAAGGGCCCAAATCCAATGAGAATGCTGCGGGAGGATTACTAGAGCTGCATGTGGCTTACAAGGATTGGCTGACAAAGCCCTTATGTAGCTACCCCCGTCGGTGCCCGCCATGCCAATTTGAGGTGGGGTTGGTCGTGAACGGTAAGTACCGGGATAATTTCAAAACTGGTCTTCTTACTCGACCGGGCACAAACTTCCGAAGCCTGAAGTTGGATTGTGATGGGTGCATAAGCCTGTCCGAACAGGCCGGACCTCGTTATTTGGCCCTGGTCCGTCGGTTGTTAGGGTACTCTGAGAGCCACTACGGTAGCTAGTGCCGTCCAGTGCCGTGGCTAACCCACTTAATAAGCTATCATTACATACAGCTCAGCTAGGTATTTCTCACATGCCGCCATTCAATCTGAGTCTTCTTCCACGCCCAGGCCCTATCTCACTCTTGTAGGGACGACTCACTATCAATTGACCTGTCTCTTCAATCTACATTCAACGCGCTGAGTTGAGTGCCTGCTCGGTCTTACAATTGCTATCGGACAACCTATCAGTCGCTACTTTCCCCGTTCCTACCCAACTTACCATATTCGGCAGCAACATGCCCCCAAACATTGAGGATGTCGACATTGAAGAGGCCGAAAGAGATGCAAGTCCCGATGCATTTCGCAACTATGATCCCAATGATAACTTTGACCGGATTTACAACGAGGCTCATGAGCAGCAGCGAGGACAGCCGATAGATGAGCCTGAAGGCAGACCTTTAGAAGCTGTAGAGAGTCATGCCAGTAGTCATTCAACATCAAGCGCATCAACTCATGGCTATGCATCCATTCGGGGAGGTACCTCGTCCCGACCACATACTGTCCATAGAGAGTCTACCGTGATACAGCCAACAGAGACGCAAATCGGGAGGTATCTAGAGCGCCATCCTACGGCAATTGAACGGATGGAGACCCACAGACTGCAGCATCAGAGTACAGTCGGTAGTGAAGGCGTACGGTCAAGAAAGAGTAAGACTCTACCTCCATTTGGTGGATCGAAGCCCTACCCTGCTATGCTCCCGGAAAAGGAAGAATACGTCGTCGAATTTGATGGTCATGATGACCCCTTACACGCACAAAACTGGCCCTTCAGTACGAAAATGATCATTTCCGGCATCTTAATTTTCGACTCTCTCGCCGCAACATTAAGCAGCAGCATTTTCTCCAATGCCGCACCTGCGGTTGAAAGGGAGTTCCATGTTGGACGCGAAGTCGCAACTCTGGGGACATCTCTCTTCGTTCTTGGATATGCATTTGGTCCCATCATCTGGGCTCCTGTTTCCGAGTTGTATGGCCGAAGAGTGCCGATTATCCTAGGAGCTTTTGGCTTTGGGATCTTCAACATTACCGTTGCTGTCTCTAAGGATATACAGACTCTTATGCTCGGGAGATTCTTTGGAGGGCTGTTTGGGTCTTGCCCGCTCGCTGTCGTGGCTGCCGTGTTTGCGGACATGTACAACAACAAGGTAAGCTTACATAAACCATCTTGCAGTCCGTTCCGATCAGAAACCCCAGGATCATTCGAATGCCATTGGGACCCTGTTAACATCTATACGCATCCATTGGAGACTAAAACTGTGATGTATTGCTGACGTGCGCTATGCATCGTAGGTTCGTGGTCTTGCTATAGCTGCCTTCAGTGCGACTGTATTCATGGGACCTCTTATCGGACCCTTTCTCGGTGGCTTCATTGTCACTTCGTATCTTGGCTGGCGCTGGACCCAATACATTACAGCCTTCATGGCATTCGCCGCTTGTTTAGCCGCCCTGTTCTTCCAAAAAGAGTCTTACGCTCCAGTCATCCTTGTCAGCAAAGCCTCCGAATTGCGCCGCTTGACCAAGAACTGGGGTATTCATGCCAAACAGGAAGAAGTGGAAGTTGATCTTCGCCAGCTCATCAGCAAGAACGTCAGTCGTCCGTTACGTATCCTCTTCACGGAACCGATTGTGCTTCTTGTCACCATTTACATGTCATTTCTGTACGGCTTACTATACCTCTTCCTCACTGCATATGCACTCGTCTTCCAAAGGGTTCATGGCTTTACTCCAGGAGTGGCTGGCTTACCATATTTCGGATTTATCACTGGAGAGTTGATCGGCTTTGTTTGCGTCGTGGTCATGAACCCGGCCTATGTTCGCAAGTTGGATGCCAATCGAAATGTCCCAGTACCCGAGTGGCGTTTGCCTCTTGTCATGGCCGGAGGTATCTCATTCACCATAGGTATATATTCCCGATATACAACCCTTTCCTCATTATACTGACCGAAGCAGGCCTCTTTTGGTTTGGATGGACTGGATATACGAAAAGCATTCACTGGATCGTGCCAACTCTCTCTGGTCTCGCGTCCGGCTTCGGTATTTTCACGGTATTTCTCCAACTACTCAACTACATCGTTGACGCGTATCTAATGTTCGCTGCTTCTGCGATCGCTGGCAACACGTTCATGCGAAGCCTTTTCGGAGCTGTTTTCCCACTGTTTGCAACCTACATGTTTGACGGAATTGGTATCAACTGGGGCATGACACTGATTGGATGTGTGGCAGCTCTCCTGGTTCCAATGCCATTCATTTTCTTCTTCAGAGGCAAGCAGATCCGGGCTAGAAGCAAATTTGCACCGGCACCGGATATTGAGCTTGACAAGAAGCGAGACGAAGAGAAGGCTATGGGTGACAGTAACGGTTTGGCCGATGGAAATGCAGAGAGTGTCGAAGGCAATGGAGAGAAGAAGAGCGAATGAGGTTCTTTCTTGTGCTGTTACAAAACTGGCGTCTTGGAGAGCACTGCGACCTTTAGATCACCGTGGTCCTTTGCCAATACAGGCGTTTTTGGCTCTGATATCAACAAGTGGATTGAATTTCTATCGAAGCCTAAAGGCCCTGGGTCAGATCCGGCAATCCAAAATCTAGCATTCCCGTCCGGACCTATTCGACCATGATCGACAGAGCGTTGGCAACAGAGGCCTCTCCAGTTTCCAAATGTCTTCCTACGTCAACCTCTTCACGTCAAATTCCAAGATCCGCGTATCGTCTCCCATGTAACTCGTCACCGACGGGTCAACACCATACTCCCGCCACGCCTTCATCCTCGTCTCCACCTCCAACTCTATCCCCATCTCCCGTCCCACGCGCTCCCACATCCTCTTCCACGACTCCTCATCATGCACCCACGGCTGCGGTCCCGCCACAGCTCCATACCCCTTCGACTCCCTCCCCGTCACCGCTCCAACCTGCGCCCCGACAATCCGCGACCCCGGCCCCCGCGTGAGCCCCACCATATTCTTGGCCGCAACGACGCCGCGCTCGACGTCGAACTGATGCAACACCTGCGACACGTAGATGGCATCAACAACGCCGCCCTCTACCCCCTCGAGCGCCGCGCTCTCCTTCATCGACCGCAAATCCAGCACATCCCCGCCACTCGTCTTCACCACCTGCCCGAATTCCCGGTCGCCATCCCGGAAGAGCTCGTACCCGACGTCCCAGAATTCGGGCACCAGATCCAGGCCGCGGAGCTGCGAGGGCCGCACCCCGTCGTGGAAGACCAGGTGCCGCAGGTCTTGGCCGATGAAGCATCCGATGTCGAGGAGGGTGCGGGAGGGTTGGGAGAGGAGGGTGGAGAGGAGCGAGGGGTAGAAGAAGCCGGTGGAGATCCAGGGGATTTGGAAGGTGCCGACGCCGATGCAGGGGTAGGTGCGGAGAGCCCAGAGTTTGGAGCGCTGTTGGGGTTTGGGTGAGCGGTTGTTCTGATGTGTCGCTCTTGGGGTGGAGGCAGAGGTTGAGGTATGGGTAAGTTGTGGTCGGTGCATGGGTTCTGGAATGGGGCTTGCGTACAATTATGGAGACGTGTTTTGGGATGTCTTTCGAATCAATTCCACTGTAGTTTTCGAGGAGCTTGCGGAACTGAAATCTAATAGTTAGAAGTATTCCGGGTTTTGACTGCTTGTAAAAGCAAATTCTGACCTGTGGTGTTGAATGCATGGTGATATCTTCTAGGTACCATGGTACATCTGTAGTCTTCAACTTTGCATACGACGGGTCTGATCCGGGCTGTGGTGAGTGCGAAGACATGTCTAGCGTGTTCCACGAGGATGCGAATTAAGCTTTTGGTGTAGCAGAAGGGATCCAGGAAGTGATTGTGGTTTTTATAAGGTACAGTATTCACTGCGCCGCATCCTTAGATCGTGGGGATACGAAGTCCACGGTGGGGTCTTATTCAGGCCGAGACCCTTATTGGTAACCCTCATTTTACATCATCCGAACCACAAGCACTTCTATTTCTGACACGCCCTTCAAAGCTCAACCCTCTGTACCACCAATCATGCTCACTGGAATCAGGGCAAGCTCTGATACAGCCCAAGTCCCAACCGTCATCGAATATGACTCCAATCTCCAGAGAGGGGGGGCTTCGGTGAGCTTGGTCTACATTATTGTGGTTTTGATGTCGAGGGCGGAAGTGTAGTGCTGACAGGTGATGTGATGCGCTCCTACCGCCCCTCCACCCACGCTCGTGTGGGTAGGCACCTATACACGCAACTGCGAGGCAGCACTTCCATTTTGATGTATCGAACGGGCTTGGCTTTCTGTACTCCTATCAAGTCCGCAATAAGTTCAGAAATACTAGCATTGCACACGTCGATTGTTGGGTTCCTTTCAACCTCCTACCAAGCTTGAATGGTTCCTAGGTGAAATCTGAGATGGTAAATGGGTAAAAGACGGGGAAAAGGAAGCAACATGGCGTTTATTGGGTATTCGAAAGGAGAGATAGAGGCTAAGACGAAAGCAGATCGAGATTGATCTCCCATATGATCATTGGACTGTAAATACTGTGAATTGTGTGTGACATAGGGACGATTCGGTTAACAAGCTGAAAGTTTTGTAGTAACCTTGGAGAGTGAAAGGCTGTGAGGAGAAGCAGTCCATAAATTGTGATGTGAAGATTCAGACCGGATAACTCATTGAACAATGCAAGGAAGATTTGCGCATAGAATACAGAGAATATTACACCCGGGAATGACAAGGGCTCGGCAATCTCCCCCGGCTGCCAATATCGACCTCCTACTTCCCCTAGATCCCCAAATGACCCGCTATCCCAAGACCCTCCTTCTGCAACCAGACGTCCTCAGTCTTTCAGTTCAAGACAATTCATTGTCTTCCATCCGGTGGACCCGGGTATTGTGGTAGCGTGTTGCCTCGCCCAGGCTGTCCGTACTGCTGGCCCCCTGGAGGGCCTTGCTGATACTGCTGCTGCTGATACTGCTGAGGAGGTGCATGAGCGGGCCGAGCAGCGTATTCTTGCTGTGAGCCTTCGTTTCCTTGCTTCTGGCGTTCTCGACGGGCGCGTATGGCTCGGCTGATGAGGAAGGTGATACACATTTTCTATTGGGGGATAAGACCAGGATGTTCTAAGTTATAAAATGTTCCCGAATGAGTAGGTGGCTGCTTTCGTTCGGATGCTATGTCCTTTGGCCTGGAGGTGAGGCTCAGGATAATTGCAGAAGAATGGCGAAGAAGTAACGGGTTTCGTTGATGTCCTCCAAATATTGCGTTCAGTAGCCACAGACCGTGCTGTGAAAGTTGCTTAAAATGATGATGATGGTTTGAAGGAAATAAAGAGAGATCACTTCAGTTACCTCACTCTACCTAAATACCGAAAGTTACTGTCCTCTGATCTGTGACGTTGCAGCACCCGTTCTAAATTTTGCAATGCAAATGGCTGATCATAGAGCACATTTTGAGGCTGATGGCGTGCATCTAACCTCTCTAGTGTTGTGTTCTTGACCCGGTATCCTATATCGAGAAGATCTTGCGAGAGGCGGAGCTCGATATTATAGAGAGAAGAACGTTAGGAGCGTTGGCGGCGCCGGCGATCATTCGCCTCTTTTGGAGCTCCTTGCGATGGCGCTGGCTGGACTGTGCTTAGGAAGGGGCTCACCAAAAGATAATCTCACCCCTTCAATTGCGCTGCCGTTTCAGTAAGTGCTGTCAAGCCAATTACCTTCTCTATCTCTAAGGAATTGTACCGTCGCCTGTCAACGTCATGCTTCATCAATCTTGAAGGTAAGAAGGCCAGTTGCGCGTCTAACTCCAGAAAGGGGTCTAATGATCTTCCACGGGTGCTTAGCTGAACCCTCAATGATCATGAGTATGCCTGCAGCGAAGACTTTGTCTTCCTCGGTACTGACGAAGGAGGTCGCTCGGTCTGAGCAATGAGTGAGGCGCCGGATTCCGTCTTTTCCCGACACGATATCAACCTTCGGCTCCTTCGGCCACTTTTGCACACACCGGTCACGCCCTACGCCGGCCAGCCGCCTATGACTAACTCTGGCAGTGCAGTATTTGAGCCTCGATTCTCATCCCACACGTAGTAAATAATTACAGGCTGATGAGGAATGCAAGGTGGGAATTCTTTTTGTCTATCTTCACTACCTGAACCGACTTAAAGGGTTGTACTTTATCCATAGACTCTATCCAACCTAGTCTTCTTCTGGTGGGATATTTTTCTTAAAAACTACCTTACTTACTATGGCCTTTCCGAATCGAGGATCCCTTAATCATATTCCAATCGAATTGCAGGACCAACGTTTACCTGGTGTAATCTCTGAACAATCTCCAAACTACGAAGAAACTCTGGAAGCATCGCAATCACCTTCGGTAATGCAGAATGAGAGGTCAGCAATACTTCCTATCAGACTCTTGATCCATTACTTTCTTTAACCTCCTTCATTATGCCACTTGTAGACGCGCGATCCTCATCGTGGTAGCCTCATTTGCTCTTACCTTTACTGGCTGTGGTCTTAACTTCGCATTTGGTGTTTACCAAGAACTCTACGAATCTATGGGCGGGCCTTTCGAGAATGTCAGTCCAGCTGCTATAGATCTGATCGGAACTTTGGCTGTCTCAATTATGACCATCGGTGCCCCTGTTGCTTCCTCTTGGACCAAAGCTTACTCGCCCCGTTCCGTTGTACTTATCGGTGGCTTGCTCCTCGGACTGGGCAATATCCTAGCCTCTTTTGGGAATCAGCTTTGGCATTTCATACTTACACAGGGTCTCCTTGTCGGTATGGGCACTTCTTTATCGTACATTCCAGCCGTCACTGTTAGTCCGGGCTGGTTTGACAAACGGCGGGGACTGGCTATGGGAATCGTCTCAAGCGGTACCGGAGTCGGCGGTGTGTGCTGGGCGCCTGCTCTACGAGCACTTAATGCAAAGATTGGATTTCGTAGCACGCTCCGCTTGACTGGCGTTGTAGGGTTCGTTATGATCGGTATGGCTGGATTGGTCCTGAAATGGGATCCAGACAGCGAGCGCCGGAACGAAATCGAGTATCCGAGGAACTCTGGAGGCTTTCGTAAAGTGCGGATACCTCTAGTCGACTGGAGAATCGCACGTAGCCGTACATTCGTTGCTCAAGCTGTTGGCGCCACTTTACAATCTGCGGCCTACTACACACCCGTATATTTCTTCTCTGCTTATTCAAGAACACTTGGATATACAGCAGCAGCAGGTGCCAACTTCATTGCAGCAAGTAACGCATCCAGTGCTGGTGGTAAAGTAGCGCTCGGCTGGTTCGCTGACCGATTCGGTCGTCTCAACACGCTACTTGCTTGTACACTGATTAGTGCGGCAATTACACTTGGTCTATGGCTCCCGTCAACTTTTACAGGCGTCACTGAAAGCCATGGCAAGGGCCTTTTCGTCGCCTTTGCCATCACTTACGGAATTTTCGCGGGCTCTTATATCTCGCTCTTTCCCACTGCCTTGGTCGAAATTTTTGGAGTACAGAACTTTGCGAGTGTCAATGGATTTCTTTACATGGTGCGTGGTTTCGGAACACTAGCCGGGACACCTGCCGCAGGAGCCTTGATTAAGTCTCGGAGCCATATGTCGATCAGCACATTACAAGCTGCTTCTGCGTACGAAAGAACCGCTATCCTTATTGGGGCACTTCTTGTGGCTGCAACGCTGGCCGTCTTGTGGGTACGAATGGAAGCAGCGGGGACGAAATTGAAAGCGTAATAATTGCCGGCTGCTATAGAACCCATGGCGACGAAGAGGGCGTCCATGTCAAATGAGGCAAATGCCCTTGCTTGACCTGGGGCCTGTGAAATTTTATATTGCGAGACATGATGGACATGAGAAGTTCATTCGTTAACCAGACGTTTCGACCTTCCCCATTGAGTATTCGCAGGGTTCAAGCGCCCGGGAAAAGTTTCAGCTCAACCGGTCAGGTCATCTCTCTCATGCATGATTGCCTACTTCCGCCCCAATCAAGTCTCTGTTTCCTTTAGTTTCGTCTGCATGCGACCTGTCCCTGCTTCTGTGCAGGCTCTAACCTATTCTTGGAAAGTTACAAAAGAGAGGGACGTGCCAACTCTAATGGAGAATTGCGGCATACGCTACGCAAGATCGCGTCCCTCTCCCTACTTTCGCACCATGAATTAATCATTCTTTGAGGATAATGATACGAAGATGAACACACTCATTTGGTCACTCGTTGTATTGATAAACGCATTAAAACTATTGAATGGCGTTTCGTGTAAGTAGTTTGTTCTTTAAAGTCGCTCCGCTAAGAAGAACCAAGACGCAGGCTCTTCGTCAAATACAACTCGAATCTCTCGTTCCTCTGCGCAAAGCCAGTCTGGCTTGAGTTTGCTATCGCGCACTACCACCTCTCAAGCAAGTTCATCTCAGCAAAGTCCCCATGACATAGGAAGCTATATTGTAGCAGGATTAGGACAATCATCGAGCGGTTCTCTGACTACTACTTCATCTCAAGATTTTTCAAGAAACTCTTCTTCGCACTTTATAAGTCCTACCAAGAGCTCTACGTCCTTGTCTCCAAAATATACGGCGAATGCTACACGAACCAGCTTCAACGGCACTGGCTCTGCATATGCACAAAGCTGTTCGAAAGCACTCGAAAGCTACGATGCTGCTCGCGCTTCTTGGCAGAGCAGTCATAAGTACGATACGTACGAGACGATTGGATTCAGTGTAGAAACTACTACTGTCTATCAATATGTCACGACTACTCTGTGCGATGGAATACCTCGAGCCATCAGTCCCCACGATCCAGATGTCCAAACTAGCACGATTAGTGGCTATTACGGTGAGGCTGTGGCTACCAGTCCTTATCCCGTGAAGCCACCATGTAGCATCGCGCCAGTGGATTGTGATCCGCTAATGGCCACCTATTATTCTGAGAGTGTCTCGTATACGTCGGCTCTATCAGCATGGTCGAACTACAGCGAGGCTCACGAGTCAAGCGTGACGTGCAGCGAATCAGGAGGATACCAGTCCTGCAGCATACCTGGCGCACCAATATCACCAACATCACCCCCGGCTCCGGATTGCGTACCATCTTCCGTATGTTCGGCATGTCAGATTACAGCTCAGTCCATACGCTTGCTTTACTGGCCTCAAACTGCGGTACCTGATAACGGTCTGTGTCCGAATGGAACGAATATGACGACTTATACTGCCGAGCCAACAGGAAGTGGGCCGAACACGCAGGTATTCGAGGGCATGACTCTTACTTCTCCAACCGCGTATATGTCTTACAGCGGAGTTGGCGTTGACTGGTGCGGAACTCAGAGCATTGTAAAGACGAACACCATCATACCGGTTGATCCTCATGATGTTTCCAGTCTGAGAGTTGTTCCATATCCCATTGCTGGCGAGCCATACCCTTACGGCACCTTTGCTGGACCGTACTCATTTAATTACGGTGACTTCAATACACCCATGCCTTACTCAGCCTATACAAATGCGTGGTTCTGCCATGGGGAGCCGGCTAACTTCTGTCCGATCATGACTCCGGATCAATACTCTCCTATCGTGGCCTACCCAAAGAGCTTCATGGAAATCCTCAATCCCATGTATTCAGCCTGTACCCTCATATACGACTACCGAGGCGTCTACGATCCTCCTCATGCATTGCAGCAAGAGCCATCAGCCGCGCAACCGATCCCAGTCTCCCCAACGACGCCGCCAGCCAGAGGCCCGTCTCCGATCCCAACAGGACCTAACATGAATCCCACCACGCCTGCCTCCGCCAGCCCGCCCATAATTGCTCCAACGCCATCCCGAACGCCAAACCAACAACCTACGCCCAACCCCACTGAACCCTCTGCAGCAGGCCCACCTCCATCATACCCACAACCACCCGGCCAAGGCGGCTCAGGAGACCCCGCAGGAAACGATCCGCGCCCCGCGCAAGACCCCAATCCTCCGCCCGCACAGCCCGCTCAGGACCCTCCCCCAGGGAACCCTCCAGCCGACCCCGACTCTGATCCGCGCCCTGCTCCCGGGTCCGCCGGCAATGACAATGGGAACGGGAACGGCGACCCGGGGACCCCCTCGTCTGGCACCACTCCTCGTCCCGAAGGAGGTTCTTCTGAAGGCGATCCCGCACGTGGAGGCGATCCGGCGCAGGCTGTGGGCGGCAACATCGTCAGCATGTTGCTGAGTCCCGGCGGAAGCGGGGGCGGAGGCGGAGGCGGCTCCTCTGGCGCGAATGCGGGGGCGGACTCGGACCCGAGCAACGGTGGGGCACCTGAGAACTCTGGCTATGGCTATGGCTCTAGCTCTGGCTCTGGCTCTGGCTCGCCAAGCGATCCCGGGATTGATGTTCTCCCCGCCTTCGCTGAGGGAGGTTCGAACCCTCGCCCGAGTCCTGGGGATTTTGCACCTGGGCAAGGAGCTTCGTCTGGCGGCGGTGGTGGCAGTGCTGGTGGTGATGCAGGAGCGCAGGATCCGCGGGTGGTGGCGCAAGTGGGTGGACAGCCTGTCTATGCGATCCCGAACGAGCCCAATGCTGTGCAGATCGCGGGAGCCACGCTGCGCCCTGGCAGCCAGACCGAGGTGGCCGGGACGCCGGTTTCGGTCGGGAACGGGTATGTGGTCGTGGGTAGTGGTGCGCAGGCTTCGACGGTTGCTTTAGGGGTTTCAGGGGGAGCTCAGCATCCAAGAGTGGTTGGGAAAGTTGGGGGACAGCTGGTTTATGCGGTTCCGAATGATCCAGATGGCGTGCAGATTGATGGAACTACGCTGCGTGCCGGTACGAAGACGGAGATCGGAGGCGCTCCTGTCTCAGTGGGCAATGGATATGTTGTCGTTGGCAGTGCGGCTGCGGCTTCGACCATCTCCTTGGCAGGGAGTACCGCTGGTGCGAATACAAGGCTTGATCCGGGTAGAGATGACGGAGTTGGAAACGCGGTTGTCCAGGCTGCTGCAGGAACTGGAGCGGTCCTGACGTTCGGGTCGCAGACGATTACGGCGCTGGATGAGCCTGGTCATTCTGGAATCGTCGTCATCGGGTCGCAGACACTCTCACTTGGTGGACCTCCGGCAACGATTGATGGGCATGTCATGAGTGTGGGAAGTAATGGCTTGGTCATCAACGGTAGCTCTACGGTGGCGCTAGCCACGCCATTGACGGCAGACTCTGGTTCGGGGACTAAAGCCACAGCTGTCGTTTCTTTGGGGTCTGACGTAGTTACGGCATCTGAAGAAAGTAATGGTAATATGGTCATTGGAACGCAGACACTCTCATTGGGCGGACCAGCACTCACGATCGATGGACATGTCCTTAGCGATGGACCAAATGGCGTTGTTATCGACGGATCGAAGACAGCTTCGTGGGTACCAGTTTCGGGAATAGCAGAGGAAGAAGCACGCGTCACAGGGGCTGATGGTAAAGTGCTGACTGCAGTTGAGGAGCCTGATCACAGTGGCACGGTGGTTATAGATGGCAGCATCACGCTAAGCGTAGGAGGACCAGCGGCCACGGTCGATGGAGAGGTAGTCTCCTTGGCGCCTGGAGGTTTGGTCGTGAATGGCAGTGTGACCGAGGCGTTCTCGAATGCACCCATAACGGCATCTGCAACTAACACTGCTGCGAATAGCGCCACCGGTGATGCAACAAGTTTTGGAAATGCACAAGCGACGAGCACGAAGTCTGGAGCCACGGCCTTGAGAAGTAGAGCATTGGCTATTGGGACTGCCAATGCCATTTTGTTCTTTGCATTTTGGGTCTAAGATTACAGTAATGCGTGGGATCGCTCAAGAGACCGCATGGCTGATTAAGTCAGCGATGGTGGTGCGCACACGTATCGCATCCAACAGCGAATGATCACCTAAGCCTCGCAACCACATCTTACTTTCAGGTGCAGCTGCTGCTTCCTGGAACGAAGGTTCCATTGGAGTCCTCACAACCACACTCGCCAGTATTGGGATCTTCAATGCATCCAGTACCATAGCCCTGGCTTTCACCTTCGTCACTGTTTACACGGGTTTCGTCAGGAATGCTGTTTCGTAGATGTGGCATTCTGTGTAGGAACTCACCCCCAAAAGAAGGTCCAGCAGTCGGCGTCATCGTCGGTCATCTGAGCGCTGGTCGGCGCGGTACAGGTGTAGGCCGAGCAAGTACCATAAGGGGCGCCGTGAGAGGAGTCATATCTATACGGCGAAAGGTGATGAGTTAAATGCTTCGAATAGCGCTCGTTACAATGATAAGGACATGTACTTTCGTCCAGCGCTGAGATGAAGAAAGCAGCCAGGCTAGAGGATGAAAGTGGTAACATACTGGTGATCAGTGACGAAGACCGCAAAAGTCTGGGTACCAGAGACACGCGTGTTGTGGCTGCACTCAGCGGCCTGGATAGCCGTGGAAACCTTGGAGGCGCTACAGGCTTCCTTGGCTGGGCAGACACCCTTGGTGTTGGAAGTGGCAGGATCCAGAGTACGCTTATTCAAGGCCTGGACATGAGGAGCCCCCAGGGCTGGTGCGATAGATGCGAGAACGGCTAGAGGGATGAAGAACTGCATTTTGAGTACGAAAATAACGATAGTCCTAATGAGAACGACAGAAATTGCCACAAAGAGCAGAACGATGAACGAAAAGTAAAGAATGTGCAATGAAGCGAAGGCTGGGGAAGTGATGCCGGTGGTTGAAGAAGTACGTCTTCTTGCTACCTTATAAACGGATGATTAGAGCACTCAGTGGATTACAATTAAAGTTGATCTTCATCATAGTGAAACTTTGAAACAATATTCTTGAAACCATCGAGAAGATTCCCCATCATTTTTGCTTTCGGCAGACTTATCCGGTCATGGTCTAGAGAGTTTTGAGGGCTTCGCAAGGGGTTTTACAAAGATGATGCTTGCCGAAAGCCAGGAGTAGTCGTCGGTTACCCCGAGTTCTGAAACGGTTCATCTCCCGCAGAACCATTTTGAGTGGTTTGGGTAAGCACAGCGGATGGTTTGCCCAGTCGTGTAGATCTAGTATATATGTGGGGACAATCCTCAATTTCCTCAAGTTTACTGCTGCACAGGAGAAGCATCTCTGAGAAGGACGAGGTATTCCGACACGTGGTTGAGGGCAAGGTGGTCGGAGCTGGAAGATGTTTGGTAGCCGCTTCGGGTTTCGGGGTCATTTACCCGCGAGTCACGAGAGTAATACAGCTTAAAATTGGACCTGAACAAAAAGCTTCAAAAGGTATCGCAGTCCCAAAATAAATCTGGCCTCTGGTTTCGACCTCCTCCTTACATCAAGTCCGCCCATTGCGATTACACTCTACACACCATCATGGGCATCCTGCGCACCACCACTTCCATCATAGGATGGGGTTCTCTGGCAACAGTTGGCACGTTTGTTGCTTGGACCCGGAACTCGAAGTTTGTGCCCATGACGACGACAGATGAGATCTTTGCAAATGTCATCTACACTCGCTTAAACCCGGAGCGAAACCCAACATTTCATGACTTGTGCATAAGGAGGGTGCCACTGAGTAAGATCAGGCCCGAACTACTGGAGAAGGATGGGAAACTGGTAGAGCAGTTTTGCGCTGGCGTTTGGAGCGGATTCGGTGAGTTGGCACAGTTTCGTTTGCGGCATTATTTTTTTTTGATCGACCAATCCGGAAGATGGAATGCCCGTCCAGAAGCCATCACCAGGTCATTGCACTGGAATGATTGAACGACGCTAATCTTCAGTATTGCTGGAGTGTAGGCTACACCATCCAACGCAAAATTCTCGAGCGATTGTCTCGCGGGCCATCAACCGCGCATCAATTATGGGATCGTGAGGAGTTGAAAGCGTCTTCCTACCCATTGGGCACCCAAATCACGGACCATTTTGAGGTCGTGTCGCATTCTCCGTCGGCGATCATGGTGCGATGTGGAGACTCGCCCAAGAACAGCGATGTCAGAGAGACTGACGGCTTATTCGAGATGCGGGCAGAGGTGAAGGAAGCGGAAGGCGTGGCCGAGTTTCAACTGAAGAGTTGCTTCTACCAAGGACTAGGCAAATCTGACACCGGCGCGCCCCCAATCAACGCCGCGGCTGGCTGGCTGCATCAATTGTATACAAAGCTATGGATGGAGAGTGCACTTAGGAATGTGGTGAGATGACGGCATTCTTTGTACGGAGTATGGAGACGGAGATGGACGCCATGGAGATGGAGATGGAGATGGGGAATGCCAAACATGCCCATTTGCACCAATTGCCCATTTGCCCATTTGTTGGTCAACGGATCGACCGAAGCGGCCGCGTAATTGAAATGTGGCGTCCAATGAGGCGACTGAGGCTTTGACGGGTGCGGTGGTTGGGGGATCCTAGCCCTTTTCTCCACAGCACGGGAAACGACCCACCCGAGCGGGAATCATGTCTTAGGGCTAAACTGGAAAGATGTTCATGTGCAGGAAATGGTCAGGGTGGTCAGGGTGGTCAGGGTGGTCAGTGTTGACAGCGAAAGATCTGTGCAGTCCATGAAAAGGAGCAGAGGCAGCAGTAGCAGCGATGTTGTGCAACAATGGAATGGTGCATCTCATTGGATCGATGAAGTGAATGCATGGCGCTGATGAAGATACGCGTGGATGACCTCCGCACGCCGGCATGGTCCGGTGTGGAGACAGGTCTCTCCCAAGTTTTCCATAATGCCGATGGCTGGGCGCAAGCGAGGCCCGGCGGGCAGCGATAAGAGAAAGCGGCAGGTGGCAGGGGTCGAGAGAGGAGGATTGACAATTTTACGTTTCAGAATGGGCGCGATCCGGCGGGCAGCGCTTCAAGCAGCCTAGCCATCAAATAGCTTCGTAGACGATGCCTGTCGGGGATGGTGATGGAGGGTGATGGGGGGGTGACTGTTGAATCAATGGAGTTAGTTGTGTTAGCCTTTGCTCCTCACCCGCCATCCGGATTAGCGGTTCCAGGGGTCGAAGTGCTGGTCACTGGTCAATTGGCCCAAAGCCAAGCTCTGTGATATGCGGCCTACCTGCAGCAACACAAGCCCTTTATATTCACGATACCCTCGCTGCGTGTTTTCCCCCCTTTACCATTCTCGCCAACTGCTCTGTATCCTTCCTCCTCATTTTTCCTCCCTCATCGTCGAACTTGCGTCGTTTCCTTTACTCACTACACGCTCGTTCTGCGCTTGCCTCCTGTACAATACAGTATCCATCATGCAGTTCTTCCAGGTCGCGCTTGCCCTCGCTTCGGCCGCGGGTATCGCCCAAGCTGTTCCCCAGGGAGTGAGCTCCGCCATTGCTCCTTCCCAGGCAGCCCCTGCTGGGTGCGCGCCCACTCACGCCGGCACCTTCAATATCGCCACTGTCAATGTTTCAACCGCGTCTTCATCGAAGCGCGATCTTGAGAAGCGCCAGTCCTCCGGCACCCTCACTCTCAACCTCAACAATGGTGTCCTCAAGGATCAGATTGGCCGCACTGGCTACATTGCCGCCAACTACCAGTATGTCTTTGTCTACTCATGACACGTGAAACGCATGAAACACTGACCGTCAATCAACAGATTCCAGTTTGATGCTCCTCCCCAGACAGGCGCTATCTACACTGCTGGGTGGTCCGTCTGTGGTAATGGTTCGCTCGCTCTTGGTAGCTCCGCTATCTTCTATGCCTGCCAATCTGGAGGCTTCTACAATCTCTACAACACCAACTGGGCTCCACAGTGCTCTGCAATTTACATTCAAGCCGTTTCTGGCGGGTCTTCTGGCCAAGGTGGCGATGGCCAGCCCACTGCTGGTTCCGTTCTCCCCTCAGTGACTGAGAAGTCCGAGGGACAACCTGGCGCCACCAGCGTTGCTTCCAGTCTTGTCAGCGAGAAATCTGAGGGCCAGCCCATTGGCACCACCGTCGGCACTTTGGTTACCCAGGCTTCTGATGGCCAGCCGGTGATGCCAACTGCTGTCAGCCAAATCAGTGACGGCCAGCCACAGGCACCTGCTCCTATCACCACCTCTATCCCCATCGTCTCCGAGAAGTCTGAGGGACAGCCGGTCGCCAGTTCTGCTGCCGCTTCCGTTGCTTCTACCCCCGCCGCTTCTGGACCCGCTTCCGCTACCCCAGTCGTGTCGGAGAAATCAGAGGGTCAGCCCGTTGCTACTGCTGCATCCAACGGCACCTTCACCAGCGCCACTCGTCCGTCGACATCCACCCCTGCTGCCCAAACCGTCGCTGGCGCCGCCCATGTCAGCTACAACATGTTTGGGTTGGCTGCCGGTGTCGTTGGTGCTATGGCGCTCTTGTAAACAAAAAAAATTTGCTCAGCGCGCTCTCGTGATGTTTTGAATGCATTTCTGGCCAGCAGGATTAATGGAAGGCGAAAACCTGGATTTGGAGGTGACTGCTCGGCAACGATTCTTCATGTATCTACGTTTCTTATGAGGGCATTGCGGTCGGCAATTGCATTCCTGGAACACAGGCCAAATAATAATTGATAATACCAAAGATCGCCATCTAGCGATAGGTTGATGTTGTGTACCGTTTTCTCTAGACATCTCTCTCATTACAACCGCATCTTAGATACTCAATAGATGTAGCAATTATTGGACGAACCCCACAATTATGCCGCTTCTTAGCTAATTCTGTAAGATGGCGTTGCCTGTGCTTCTTGTTAGGCTATTTGCCTTCTATTGAATACACTGAACGAGTTTAGCTCTCAATATCGCGTAAGAGCCCGTTGAAGTGGGCTCCACAGTTTCTTTCCGTCTCCACTTAAACATCTCCTTCCCTCTCTCGCCTCTAAGAATTGCATTTTAGAGACACGCAATTCATTCAAACTAGCTCCTCCGATCAGCAGCAGGCAGCTGTAAGATCATCGAGCATCCCCCGCTCTTGACATCATTGTGCAATGCAGCTTGCCGATCCTTCAAAAGGGTCCAGATCCAAATTGGCGTGGCACCAGCGCACCACTGCATCTTAGTGCGGAGCTCCTCAGCTTAGCCATGACGGGAGCCATCTTGCGGAGACGGCTCTCATTCAAGGAACATCCTCGAGGGAAGCCGGCATGCTCGTGCTAATCCAGAACCAATCATGGCCTTTTCGTAACGTTGAGGAGAAGCTGAATTTGCCGGAACCTTCAAAGACTGAAACAAGTTAAAGCGGAAATCTCCTCGCCGAGGTTCAGCTGTATGGTACGGAGTACACTCGGACAGTAGCCATCGGCGATAGACATCATCGCTGGAATCAAGTCACTTGGCTGTCGTGGGTTTGACTAGCCTTATCGCAGAGCCACAAGCGCTCTAACCAGCAAATCTGAAACGCCTACAAGCGCCCGAAAGAGGTATGGCTGGAGGATGCTTTTCTGTAAAACCATCTCACAAATACAACGAGCCATAGTTGTACTTGGAGATGGGTTGAAAGATGAAGCGGCAGTACGGACGAAGCCGAGCATTCGAGCCGATGCAATCAATGAAGCATACAGGACTTCATTTAGCCGACAAGTTCACGAAGGCACTCGTGGAGATGCTGGAAGTACCCAGAGGTATGTCTGCAGTGAAAAAAGGTGCACAATCTTTCTTTTTCAGGAATATCTTGCTTCTTTCCAAATTCTTCCTTTCTTGAACATCGTACCAAAATGTGGTCCTCAAGTTTTATTGGTCCACTTGCAGCACTCTTGGTATCTCACTTCTCCCTCATTCCAGCTGTCTCGGCAGCCAATTCTAGCTGCTCCGCCTCTGGCAATGCAGCATATACAGCTTCTTATTTGGATCTTGGATGCTACACCGATAGCACAACGAGGACCCTTGATGGGAGGGAAATTGTACCTGGGAGTTTGAACTCTCCCCAGTACTGCGCGAATTTGTGTGGTTTGCTTGGATACAGTTACAGTGGCGTCGAATACACGACGTAAGATGTCCACGAAATCCTGCCCGGCTACTGATGATTAACAAGAGAACGAAGTCAATGTTTTTGTGGTAACACGGTTGCTGGAGTCGCAACAAAAGCAAACGAGAGCTCTTGCAACGATGCGTGTCCGGGCAACTCATCCGCTTCATGTGGAGGTACTTACTTGTAGGTGTTTTTGGAGCTCCCCATTTCTGACTCGAGACCGATGTGATCTGTACTAATCTATCCAATTACAGCATGAATCTTTACCAAATTACAAACCCGCAAACGCAGAATAGTGGCTCTTCTGTTGGGGCTTGCAGCCTGGCCCCCCTTTGTGCTAACAAGGTCTGCGATACATCTCTGCCTATTGAGGATCGTGTCGCGGGCTTGATATCTTCTTTGACACTTGAAGAAAAGGTTAGTAACCTGGTCGATTCTGCGGCTGGTTCTCTCCGACTGGGCCTGATGCCGTATGAATGGTGGAGTGAAGCGCTTCATGGAGTGGCAGAGAGTCCCGGAGTTTCTTTCAATTCACCCAATGGATCAGATTTTAGCTATGCCACGAGTTTTCCCATGCCCATTCTAATGTCAGCCGCTTTCGATGACCCCCTGATCAACGCTGTGGCAAGTGTGGTGGGGAAGGAGGCACGGGCTTTTGCCAATAATGGACACGCGGGATTCGACTTTTGGACTCCCAACATCAACCCCTTCCGAGATCCTCGCTGGGGAAGGGGATTAGAGACACCAGGAGAAGATGCTTTCCATATCCAGCGATACATCGAAAATTTGATCCCTGGCCTCCAAGGAGGCCTCGACGATCCCTCACAAAAACAGATTATCGCAACCTGCAAGCATTACGCCGTATATGATATCGAGACGAACCGCACCAGTAACAACCTCGATCCTACGCAGCAAGATCTTGGTGAATATTATCTGGCTCCTTTCAAAACTTGTGTTCGAGACGTTGCAGTTGGCAGCGTCATGTGCGCTTACAATGCCGTAGATGGCATTCCCTCTTGTGCGAGCGAGTATCTTCTCCAAGACGTTCTACGCGAAGCTTGGAATTTCTCGTCTCCGTACAATTATGTGACGTCCGATTGCGACGCCATTGGGAACATATACAACTCGCACCATTTCGTTGACAGCAACGACGCAGGCGCTGCAGTCGCACTCAATGCTGGGACTGACCTGGATTGTGGAACAACGTACTTG
The DNA here is from genome assembly GCA_021030925.1 of Trypethelium eluteriae. NCBI lineage: Eukaryota > Fungi > Ascomycota > Dothideomycetes > Trypetheliales > Trypetheliaceae > Trypethelium > Trypethelium eluteriae. The sequence continues at coordinate 24,966 of JAGFMJ010000122.1, read as the reverse complement.
AACCTCAATGCATCGGTTGCAATGAACCAGACAACGGTGGCTAATGTCGATCGAGCGCTAACAAGACTTTATAATGCTCTGTTTTCGATAGGATATTTTGATGGTAACTCACCGTTCGGCTCTCTGAATTGGTCCGATGTCAGCACTCCAGCATCTCAATCTTTAGCATATGAAGCGGCTGTCGAAGGTATGACACTCTTGAAGAACGATGGAACACTGCCGGTTAGCAAGAATGTCTCAAAAGTCGCTGTCATTGGTCCCTGGGCGAACGCCACAACTCAAATGCAAGGCAATTACGAAGGAGTTGCGCCGTATCTCAACAGTCCATTGGAGGCTTTTCAGAGCCATTGGGCCAATGTTCAGTACGTCAATGGAACAGGCATCAACTCAACAGATACGTCAGATTTTGCCACTGCGGTTGCTGCAGCCAAGTCGGCAGACCTTACCATCTATCTGGGAGGAATTGATACAACTATCGAGGCGGAAGGCATGGATCGGGCATCCATTGTCTGGCCTGGCAATCAGCTCGATCTTATTGCTCAATTAGCAAATTCGAGCAAAGCATTTGTCGTAGTCCAGTTTGGTGGTGGACAGGTCGACGACACTGCGATTTTGTCCAACAAACAAGTCAACGCTCTCGTTTGGGGCGGCTATCCAGGCCAAGATGGAGGCTACGCCGTTCTCGACGTCCTAACCGGCACCAAATCCATTGCCGGCAGACTCCCCGTCACTCAATATCCCGCGAACTACACTTCAGCCGTAACGAAATACGAAATGGACCTCCGACCAAACAGCTCCTATCCCGGCCGCACCTATAAGTGGTACACAGGCACACCCATCATCCCCTTCGGCTACGGGCTCCACTACACCAACTTCTCCTTCTCCTGGTCATCCACCCCTCAGCCCTCCTACGACATCAGCAGCCTGATCAGCGCCTCCACCACAACCTACAAAGACACCACCCCCTTCACCACCGTCATCGCCTCCATCACCAATGCCGGCGGCCCCGCCAACCTCGCCTCGGACTACGTCGCCCTTCTCTTCCTGTCCACCACCACCGCCGGACCCGCGCCCTACCCCAACAAATCGCTCGTCTCGTATACGCGCGCGCACGATATCGCGGTCGGGCGCTCGCAAACCGTCAGTCTGCCGCTCACGCTCGGGTCGCTGGCGCGCGCGGACGAGAACGGCGACTTAGTTCTGTATCCTGGCGAGTATGTGCTGGAGCTGGATGTTGATGCGAAGTTGAGGGCGGAGTTTAAGTTGACGGGGAGTGCGGCGGTGGTGGATGTGCTGCCGAGACCGGCGGCGAGCTATAATTTTACGGTGCCGGTGCATCCGCAGGGGCCGACGAGTGGTTGAGAGTTTGGTGAGTTGTTTTGAAGAGGGGAAGGCATGAAGGGTGCAGCGCGTGGTAAGCGACAGATTTGCATACCCCGAAAGTGTTGTGTATATTCCTTAATCTGGGTGCTCAAATATTCGGAAAGGCTTGACACAGCCTCGGGTGGGTGTTTCAAAGGGAAATACTTTCTATTCTTGCTCTAATATTCGCCTAGGCCTCTACTAGCAGGGTTTTCTATCCAACAGAACTTTGCAGGGGTTGTGCACTATAACACTTGAAGAGAACAATGAAACCTCTTCCAATTATCGCTTAGTTTCATATCAAACTTGATGGCAAAGTAGACAAGATCTATTCCTTGATCCTTTCCCTGCCTACATCGCCGCGGAGGCCACTTCATCTCTGAACAGCAAGTCTGAAGTCCAGGAGTCTAATTTTAGAACCAGCTGTACATATTTCCGAGGTTATCTTACGGCGTTGAGGCAACATTCTCAAGTGACCTTTTAGTGGAGGGATGCTTGGTTCTGAATTAGGCTAGTCTTGATAAGCATAACCGATTCATTAATGAGAGACCATCCAGGAAGAAAAAAAAACCGAAAAACGAAAAACAGTTACCATCGTGAGTATCTCGACTACCAGCATCGCCACGAAGACGCACCCCTGACCGAATCAATCATATGCTATTGCGGCGATCTGCGGAGCTGCGCTCAGTGACTTCGAGTTCATGGACGACTAGCGGTGCTGCAAGCTCGTGGGGCATGCTATTCCCCAATTCTTTGGCTTCTTCAGTTGCAGGGAGTTCAATTCTCTCACCATCATATCCCCAATTGCTTTTGCAGTTGGACCCTTCCAGCTCCGGCTTCCTATATTCCCCAGATGTCCGATTCTCTCCTAACATTCTATTTCTTCGGCGGCGGAGCAGGCTCATCAGCAACGCAGCTACTACTAGCACTGTGATAGTGATGGCGACGCCGATTGCGGCTTTCGTACCGACTCGGAGATCACCTCTGTGCTGTGCCGATTTGGTTGCGACCGGAGACGATGAATACGATGTTCCCGAGGGTGCTGGTGTGCTAATGGATAATCGATCTGAACCTTTCCAGTATATAGCAACTATCGGCGCAGACACTGTCACCTGTGTCATTGTTCCGAAGGCTCCATCCTCCGCAATGGTTGTAACATGTGAACCATCTATCTGGTAGGTGGACACCTAGTAAGACGTCACCGAAGAGCTTATGGTCGGCGGGACAGTCAATGTAGCATTGAGTTGCATTCCACAAAGTTGAGTCGCGGTGATAGAGTCAGCCCACCCAGCTGAAATGCAAATCTCAGTTTCGATACCGAGAACGTATTTGTCAGCGCCGTAACAACTATAGGAACTGACAGAGCATATATGAGCATTTCTAAATGTTGCCGCAAAATAAAATAGGTGGCGGATAAGGAATACCTTGGACAACAAATCGCAACAGTCTCGCCTGCACCAGGAGGCTTTTAGAAGGAAAATTGCATTTCTTTGGGAGCCGGGGACTCTGTTCCATTTGAGAACCTGGCGGATAAACAAGCAGTGCTGTATCCAGCAGGACAATATAGACCTGGAGAGTATCTTGGGTACCCGAACCCTATGCTGTCTGAGAACACGCCAGATGGAGAAGGGATACAGCTTAGATCGTTCAATGGATTCGAACCGGAACATGACATAGCTTGACCGAACCAAGAAGGAACTTCATTCGAAAACTCAGGATTTGGAATGGACACATAGATGTTTGAACAAGAAGATGGTGGCGTGAAAGTCGTTGTCAATGGCCCCAGGAGAGGATCGATTAAGGTTGACTGATCGGACACAGTTGGAGTCTCCATTGGATCGCTAGTAAAGACCGGAAGACAGGATGTAGAGAGAGATTGATACACTGACAGTATACAAGACAGCAATTAGAAGATTACAGATGCTATGCTATCTTTGAAGTCCGACCGCCTGGGCAGGCTATATCGCGGAGAAATGGAGGAGAAGGCTGAGAGTAGCAGGGATTCACGATTTCGCCTGAGGCCGAAATCTTGAAATAGTGATTACAACCCCCCTTCCTTTCATTGGTGCAGTGGACAGTCAGGATGACATTGAGATGATTTGGAAAAGGAAGTTCTAGACACTCAGTACCTCAAATCTTAACTTCGTCGTTCCTATACGGTCGGTTACCCTCTTCATCTTCCACGATCTGTTGCGCACGAACAACTCGAATGAGAGGGCTGCTAGCATCCTCGTATTAAAACAGATTATATAGATTAGGATAGGAATCGCCTTGAGTACGAGTTCTCCACGTAGGAATATTCGGTGGAGTTTGGTTTGTTGTGTTGTGACGCATGCGCGACGGAAACTGCCCACGCTGGTGCCAAAGAAGCTGACACACCGTGGTAATTGCCGGCGCGTAGAACGCGCCAAATAAAGCCATAGTAGAGGATATTCGCACAAGCGCTTCTATAAGTCCATACAAAAACTCACCCAAGGCAAAAATTTTGGGTGCTATCAAAGTCTTGGGGGCGAAAGGTCTTGGTTTTTGAAGACGGGGTTGGATGTGCGGCCGAAATTCGGCGTCTAAGCGTTTTTTGCATCCGCCTGGCGAACTATCGTAGAGGTAACGGAAGAGAGGACATTACTCTAATTAAAGACTAATCAACATATTTCGCACTGTATTCATAGGAATAATAAAAAAATATTAGTGTCCTGTCTGTATTGATTAGCCACAGTATAACGATAATGAGCTCGTCTCTTGCATAGCAGCGACATGCGCCATGTCCCATCACAGAGAAATGGCATGGAGACCTTCTCAACTGTCAGCCGTCCCCGGAAAGACCCTAGGCTTCTTTCTTGTTGGATGCTCTGACATAGCTAAGAAATATGAAGCTTAGCACGCTTCTGCGAGAATGTTAACTATACCAAACGTTATATCACCAACGTGTCTACCGAAGGCCAAGTAAAACCAAGTCAAACATCGACACATGGATCAAATAGTTCACGCACACTATCTTGTGCATCCGGATCCAGTCAAGAGAATGGGCCTGTTGAAAAGAAAGGTCGAAGAAAGCCACCGTCGAAAGGGAAACAAAGGTCACGTAATTGCTTAGATCTACAACATAAGCTTCATAGTCTATCCGATATCCCACTCCTGCCTACGCCACCCACCCCTCCCTCTTCATCACCTCCGCAGTCCATTCCTCCAACTTCTCCGCCAGCCCTTTATCCTTCGCCAACGCACTGCGCCAACCCTTCGCATCCGCAACCCGCTGAAAATACGCGCCACTCTCTTCACGCTTCAGTTCACCCGCCGCACAATACACGCTCGTCCACGCACCCGTATCACCATCAATCCTCCCTCCCATCTTCCCATACACTCCAAACACCAACCTCATATAGAGAGGTGGCTGAGCGTTCGAGCCAATGTTGCTCTCTACATAGCCGGGATGCACAGTAGTTGTCCAGATCTCGCCTTCTCCCTTCTGGGCTGAAGGAGACGAGGGTCCGTAGCGAGAATGCAGGATAGTGGTGTGTAGCACGTTCGCGAGTTTCGACTGCCCGTATCGTGCCATGGGGGTTTCGTTGGGAAGGGAGGGGTCGGAAAAGTTAATGCCGCCTTTCGGAGCAGCGTAGTGGCCGGAAGAGGAGAGGTTGACAATGCGGACGCTGCCCGCAGGGAGAGATTTGGAGGTGGAGAGGAGGAGGGGTAAGAGGTGGGATGTTAGAACCCAATGCGCGAGGTAGTTGGTTTGGAATTGGGCTTCGTGTCCGTCAGCGGTGATGGAGCGGGGAGTGGCCATGATGCCGGCATTGTTGATGAGCCCGTGCAGGGAGGTCTCCAGGGAGAGGAAGTGCTTTGCTGCGGAGATGACCGAGGAGAGGGAGAGATGGTCGATTTCGAGGAGGGTGATGTTGGCGTTTGAGTATGTTGAGCGGATGTCGGCGATCGCCTTGTCGCCTTTGGTCTGTGAGCGAGCACACAAGTAGACGTGGGCGCCATGCTGCGCTAAGCGAGCCACAGTATAGTAGCCTCTGTATTGATATCAACTGATGCCACATCACTTCGATCAATCAAGAGGGTCCTCACATGCCAGAGGTTCCGCCCGTAACGATGTACACTTTTCCTGTAAGGTCGGGTAAAGAATCAGGGTGGAAAGTCATGTCGATGGGAATCTTCTTGGATGTAGCTGGACTACAGTTGATGGCTCTGACGACAATAATGAAATTTTGATGACATCGAAGCATACGGAGGGAGAACGAGATTTATATGCGAAATGCTGAGTCTGGAAAGCCATCGCCGTAGGGATTTATGAAAGTCCTTGTCACGATCACAGCCACCTTGCTTGACTCGATGCCAACCTTTCAAGCGTCATCCACTTACCTGGTCTGGAAGATAACCTATGCAAAACATGATTCTGAGCATTGAGGTCAGAATTTCTTCGTTACGCGTACGGCCGAATTTGTTATATCGGCCTTGAAGCGGGATAGCGCGGCTGTAAGCCAGCTGCATGAAGCTAGATTGTATCTGGCTAGACCGAGAATCAGCCTCGAAACCAACGCATCTCACTCGTTGTCGTCTCTTTCCCACCGTTAACTTTGGTGTCACAGGCTTTCCTTTTCTTCCCTTCTTGTAACTCTTCTCTCTATTGTCGCTTTGATTAGAATGAAAAGGCGTTTTTACAAATGCGATGTCATATGTCATGTCAGGGATCCCACTCATATCCATGCGCCAGCTAGTCGGGGTAATTCACTCCCGCCATAACATCTCAGGATTCTCCTTTAACAATCTGCTGATATCGAGCAGGCTGTCGATGACGATGATGATTGGACTGGGATGACAGACCGGGCTTCTCGAAAGAAAAGACAGAACAGACTGAATGTCCGGGCATATCGTGAGTTAATTTCACCCTTTTCTCGGAACAAAAGACATATTGCGATTGCATAGCGCTTTCTTTAATTCCCTCCTGCGATCCTCACCATGACTACCATCATACAGTTTTCAAGTACTTATGCCCTTAAGGGAAAAGAAAAGCGCTTGCCGCAAAAGACCGGTCCGCCGCTCCGCGGATGAACGAGTCAGATCCCCCAAATTATACCGTAGAAGACAACTCCGAACACTCGACGCCATGCTGGATCGAGAATGAACAAGCCATATGTCACCTCCCCGTCTCGCGTGTCAAAGACATTCAGCCCCTCAAACGCGCGCTACTTCCCCGCACAACGACCCAATCCTACCCTGAACGCCAATTCGCCGCAATGGCGTCGCAAATCATCTTTCCTCTAGCCCCCGACCATCTTATCACCCTTGTTCAGTACAATGTCCTACGTGCCTGCCTCGTTAACCGCGAGCTTGTGTTTGGTTCTTCGCCTCCAGATGCTAAGGACTGCTCATCGCCTGCGCTTCATCCAACTGCTACTTCCTCTCTCCCAGAACACTTACCCCCTGATCTTTGCGCGACATCCCTGCAGCTAACTGTTCCGCATGAGCCGTGGATCGATACTATCCCTCATCCTGGCTGGAGGGACAATCTCATCCGCCTCTCAGGTACCTACGATGAGGATGACCTCTGGAGCGACACTATAGGAGGACTGTTCGAAGGGTTTTCCGGTGATGAAAGTCAACGGAGGGGAGTGATTGCCTGGAACCCGGCGTGGAACATCGGTGGATGGGAGATGGGTGAAGGATTCTGGCGGAAGTGGGGGTGGACGATGATTGGTTGCGAGGGCGTGTTGGAGGCGACGAATCGGTGGAGGAGGATGAGAGGAGAAACGCCGCTTGAGCACTGCTGCTCTGATGCCCGTAAGGTATGACGATTAGCTGGTGAAGTGTGAGTATTTTGTTCTGTGGATTTTGGATGTTAAGGAAGCTGCGAAGGTGCGGTACGTTTGTACTAACAGAAGTGGAGTCCTTGTCGCATGAGTAGATCAACCATCAAGATGGATTGGTGCATTGATCACTACTTGTCTTCACTCGGAACGCCTCGAGACGCGCTTCCGGAGCAATTGGAGTATCGCTCAAAGTTGCTCATATCCATACGCTAGCTCTCCTCAATGACAAGCCAGCCGAGCGCGAGAACTTCGCAAATGCGCCTTGCATTGCGCTCTGGACAATTTTACGTATGATTTAAGTCAATCAAGCTGATACGCAGGAATGCCAGGAAATCCCTAACAACGCTGGCAGTCTCATGCTTGGAGCTATTGTCCAAAGAATAGGCGGGACAGATTGATCGAGGTCGGACATGATGCACAATCTGGGCTATATGGGTCGATCTCCGGGTTGGATTTGTTTCAACACTTTCTGGGTTTTTCTCTGCCACCATCCCTAGCTGTTCCCCTATACGAGGCTCCGCGGAGGTGCCCGGAGCATTAGGATCTTACGCGAGAGGGCACTGAAGACGTTACGGTTTTTCCGTGTCCGAATTTCCTTCATCCATCAAACGGAGTCTGAAAAGAAACAGTATTTGTTATTTTCCGCGAGAACAGTTAAAATATTAGTGTCCTGTCTTCATCGATTGGCCACAGTATGAAGATAACGGGCTCATTCTCGGACTACTACTAGATGTTCAAGATATCTATGATACCGATACTACATTGTTTGCCTTAACAACATTAGGAGTGTCTAAGACAGGTCACTGTCAGAAGAGCGCTTTGTTCACGTCAGCTAGATGTTTCATGGTCGACAGGGAACATGATGTCTTGATATGTGTCGATCCCAACTATCGAAAAAATCGACCGTGATATGTTGTCGGCCATCTGTCCGGCTAGTGTGCGGTCCGTTGCTAAGAGGACATTAGACATACCAGGATGAAAAACACTTCACGGGACCACCTTCGTACACGATGACAGCAAACGCCGTTCCACGTGGCCGGCGCCTCCAATTGGCAACTGCCCGCATATATCTCCGCCGCTTCTCCGGCATACGAGAGTAAGCATGAGGCGGCTCAAAATGTACCTGCATCGTCTGCCAGTACGGCCGCGTTCTGCATAGGCGTGGAGGTTTGAGCGTAGCCATCGAAGAAAGAGGGACGAAAGACTCGGTACTGCGGTTCAGTCCAGGTAAAAGAAAAGATCACCTATGTACAAGAGCCTGCATGTATCCCTGGAGGGCCATGACTAGTCATTTTGAAAAGAACTTGAGCACTGCGGCGTCAAAGGCTTTACAATCTCGAGGGTCTCTCATCGAACGTGGCTGTTCATGGCTCCTTTGACGTTTAACGCCACATTTCTTAAAGACGCCTTGGATGATAGATAGAGAAAGGATCTTTAGGACTCGGCAATTTGCTTCGGCCAGTGAGGGAAAGCCTTGCAAAATGGTTTAATGAAATAGTGACTAGCCTACTCAGATGCAGGCGGCTCCCTGCGAAAAAAGTATGTGCCATGAATTACTCTTCGAAGATTGACGCGAAATCCAGGCTGAGTGTTAGCTATCACGTATTGACCTAGTTAGCCGTGTACAACTTCGGCTAGAAAACGCGAGCCTTCGAAGTACCATCTGCGAACTCGTCGAGATGGCTCAGACAGGAAATTTTTATGAATCTCACCGATGCATTGCGCATCGAAACTAAAAATCAGTGAAGTATCTTAGCATAGCATTGAGTAAAGTGATCGCAATGGTACGGAAGGAGCAAGGTCCGTGCGCAGTAACAAGGCAGCATAACAAACGGACTTCCGCAAACGTACTCTACGGTAAGTTTCCTGCACAGCGTGCTTGGATGCAAAAGAGACGAAAACATCACAAGACCTTTTCTTCGACTGTCCGAGCTCGGAAGTCAATTCATTCATTGCTAGCAACACTAAAGTCATAGCTTCCGTCATCATCAGGACTATCTATGTACTATTCAAAACGAATCCCCATAGTACACTGAGCAAACATTCCCTATCAACCCTCCGGCAGAAGAATCGATCATGAGCTTTTGTGTCCTCAAAGCCTGTCCAGACTAGTTTCTCATTGCTTCAACATCTGTTGGATCATCTTTCTGACGGTATTTGTGGCCATTCGCTCCTGCCACTTGATCGAAATCTTGCAGAACCAAATTGCTAGAATGCCTTCCCCACCGCTTACTCCTTTGGTAGAGATACCAAGATCTTCTAAGGATGACCGATTCATTCAGACGGGAACGGCATGCGAATGGTCCGAAGAGTACAGACCTAACGGCCTTCACCCTATTCACTTTGGTGATACCTTCAAGGAGAGTCAATATAAGGTGATCAGAAAACTCGGTAATGGTGCTTTTTCTACTGCTTGGCTTGCTATCGACAGGCTCAAAAAAACATACGTAGCTCTCAAAGTCACCACAGCCAAGTCATCCCCATCCATCGATAAGGAGCTCGCCATTTATCAACAGTTAAGTAGAGATGCCGCATCTCTTTCCATTTCAAAGCACTTCGTTACACTCTTAGACCATTTCAAGGTGACTGGACCAAACGGAACCCACCAGTGCCTTGTGTATGAACCGATGGGTCCTACCGCCGCATCGATGAAAAATCATTTGGGTGAAAACAAAGCTTTGCGGCCACTTGAGCCTCGGCGTTATCCCAAATGGATGGCCAAAATCATTTTGAAGCAAACGCTCACTGGACTGGAGCTTCTTCACAAGCATGGCATCGTCCATAGCGATCTATCACCTGGAAATATCCTCTTCTCCATCCCAAGTCTAGACGCGATGAAAGAAGAGAGACTGAAGCAGAACGAGGCCGGGACTACGGACTCTCTGCAAAGACTTGATGGCAAGCAAGACAAATGGGCGCCGACATATCTCGCTGTGGGACAGTCTCTCCACGAATACGTCAACATCGGTCCAAACCTCCAAGTCAGGATCTCCGATCTCGCATCGGCCTTCTTCGTCCACAGCCCCCCAAAATCTATCGTCACACCTCTCGCACTACGGGCCCCGGAACTCATCTTTCATGAACCTGCTGTCGACGCTAGCATCGACATCTGGGCGTTCGGCTGCTTGGTCTATGAGCTCCTGACCGGGACAGCGCTCTTCTGCATAGAGAGTCTGGGCAATGAAGAGAGGGATGACGCGGACGACGATCATCTGCTGGATTTGAATGACGTGCTGGAGCCGCTGCCGGATGGCTGGTTGAAGAAGTGGGAGCGGGCGGAGAAATGGTTTGGGCCGAATCGGGAGAGGCTGAATCCGCGGGCGGCTGAGACGGGTGACTTCATGATTGAGGTTGATGATAAGGAGGATCTGGCGCAGTGGAGCGCTGATGAAGAGCTCGATGAGAAGGAGGAAATGGGAACGTGTGAGGAGGAGGAATTTGAGTACGCTGATTATGAAGATGTCACCTTTGACAAGCAATTCCGCGACAAGATTGGGGATGGACCTTTCATCAATGACTCGCTTGAGACGCTGTTCGACAATAACAAGCCAAAGGATATTGACGTTACGGAAGCTAAGGTCATTACAAGACTCATCCGTCAGATTTTGCAGTATGAACCTGCGAAGAGGCCGACAGCTGCTCAGCTACTGGAGCATCCTTGGTTCAACGACTAGAGAATATGTCTGAATTTGGTTTGGATCTTTTCACGAATGTCCCACCAACGAGTGCAATAAGATCTAGCGGCAAGACACCAAGGCTTAAGAAGAAACTCTATCAATTTGGATTTGGCTATCAGTCGGCATCAGAAATCATGCAGTAGTAGGGTTCAGCCGAGAATACCTGCGGTCGATATTCTCAACTCTATAAGCTTTAGTATTACCTTATCAAAAATATTGAAGTAGTAGGCTCGGTATGGGTGTTAGAGGCTTTAATGTGATGAGAAGAAAAATAGAAATAAGAAAAGGGATAACTAGAATAGTATGCATTCGTTTTCACACATCATACATGAGCTGCGCTGAAGCAAAAGCTGTGTATTTCTATTTCAGATAGGGAGGACTACTTGATGACCTGTGAAGTTAGGATGATGTGTCTGGTTTTGTATAGCCAGCCGTCTAGATAGCCCAGTTCTATGTTCAGTGTTCTTGGCGAGGTCTGTAGATATTAGTTGGTACTGTGTCGCCTTACCTGCCCCTCATGGCAGAGTATTATGACTATACTCCCTTCTTTTAAGACTGCCTAGAGCTTGCTTCATTTAATGTGAGTGGCTAATTATAAGAGAATATTCTGAAGTGCATACATGGGCATTCACCTTGTACGCTGGCTTAGAAGAAATTTGGGCAAAGAGTCTAAGGGCGAGCAACAGAGACAGGTGAAAATGGCGATCCAAGACAAGTATTAGCAAGCCGATGACTCAACGGCAATACTTTGCGGAAGGGAATAGTCACACACTTGCATTTTCTAGACTAAAGCAGGAGCTTATTCATGCCTATGCTCTGAACATACCCTGGCCAAAAATAGCAGGGGGAGGCTCAAACTTAGTTTCCGGCTTGGCAGTACAATAATATCCGTATCGGTCAAAATTTCGCTGGGAACAAATATTGGAATTAAACGAAGCGAAGGTCCTGACAAGGCATAAGCGAAAGCCAGAATTAGTAAGCGTCTCGTCTAGCTTTCCGCCGTCGCTGTCGAGTTCCGATCCACGTTGCTGAGCTTGGCACCTTGGCACGCTCAGCCCTTGCATTGGGGCCGAACGTGCAGCTCACCTCGTGGCTCGCAAGGATTCAACTGTAACGTCTTGAACGAGAAACTGCAGGACCCATGATCACGAGTTGCTTCTTTTGCATTAATGAGAACGGACTGTCCCGTGCCTGCGTCCGCACGATCCAAAGAGGCCTCCCTGAATGTGAACCGTCAGCTTCCGGGCACGAAATATATGTCTTACATCCTTGATGGCGGGTCTCCAAACTTAGAAAAGGGCTGGCTCGAAAGCATAAGCAGAGGGCCGCTAGTCCAATCCTTCCCAAGCCTTCCCTTCGAGACTCATCAAACTTCGGAAATCTGCAAACTTGCCTTGAGAGGGAATGTTGGGGTCCTGGCTTCACTGTGATCTCTGTGCAGATGCGAGCAGTGGACTGCGCCAGTACCTTGTACTTTGTGCGTGAAAACACGCGTCATTATCCCAGGCTCGACTCACGCAAAGAAAATGGAGAGCCAAAGGGGCAAACGTGCTGGTCATCGGAACCAGTCCCACGCAATTCTTCGGCGATCGTGTCTACTCTCCACACGATCGCGGGATACTTGCGTTTGCCTTCCTCTATTATTGTCTCAACAATACGAACATGCTAACCGTTGGTGATTGCGCACGGTTCTGAACGAGGAACCCTATCAAAGAACTCTCATGGCGCAGGCCACTGCATAACGTGAGAAGTTGCTCACACAATATAGCTAGGATCGCTTTTTGTTGGGCTGCTGAACTTTCCCGCACCGATTCTCGTAGTGTCCCAATGCTCTCCTTGCGGCCGAAAAGCCACACAATGGCTTGGAATTGCAGCAACTCCTCATTGCACAGCGATCGGAGGCCTGTGAGCTATCCCCGGGTTTGAGAACCCTCGGCAATCGAGCAGACGGTGTACCATCCTCCTAACTGTGGCGTTGACAGTAGGCATCTTGGCGACCTCTGAACGTCAATTCCAACTACAGCTGCTAAGCATTGGCAGTATTTCTCTGTTCGACCACTCTTTTCCACCCTACAATTGGCCCGGTCTCTCCTGGAAGGAGTCAATAGCTGAAGAACCCTTTATTGAACCTCTCCAACATGGGGTTCGGGCGGGGAGCACTTGGAGCATCGCCTCTTGGGTCGTATCTGCCTTGATCTATACGAGACCCTTGGTCGTGGGGGTAGGTCCGACCCCATTTTCTCAGATGCCTCGTGTTAGCCTGGTCCGTTAAGGGAAGAAAGCTATAAAAGTGCCCTTCCTGCTTTGTGAAATGTGTTCAATCTCTCTCCCGAGTCATATCATCCACATTCGCTTGGATCTTGTTGAGTCACTCGTTAAGTTGTTGCAAGATATCCATTATCCCTGTGAATTCGCAACATGGCGGTCGCACCGCTCAGCCTGGCAAACGTCCAGGGCGATATCTTGTGCGTCCCTTTGTGCCTGTCAGTCTCAATCAATCTGACCTTTTCCCAGATTCGGTCTTCCCAAACAGACCCAATCATTCTTCTTCTTTCAGATAGACCAGGTTGATGCTTTCCGCTCGAACCTTTCGAATCTCGTTCCACTCATTACGAGCGCTCAACAAACTCAGACGAACATCTCTGAGATCAGGCAATTCAAAATCAAGAATAATATTGCAGTTGATGCAGGAGACGGAGAAGTAGTGCATCCTGATGTCATAACCGTTTCAGGCGTAAACATAGCGTTCTCAGCGAAGGGCCTGCAGAAGGTTAGCTCTACATGAAAGTCAAACGTCAGGACTAAACTCACATTCACGCAGATTGGTATCCTCGATGATATCAACGATACTCTCTTCAACAATGGCATGAAGAGCGACGCCTCCAATCTAGGTGATAGTGGGGTGCAGCAGGCTGATGGAACGTTTCAACCTGACTGGGACGATACCTTTTTGCAGGAAATCCACGGCGTAACGCTCGTTACTGGAGATAGCCATGACACAGTCAATGATAAATTGGCGAATGTCAAGGATATTCTCTCGGGTACAGTGACAGAAATTTCCACACTGTCTGGTGATGTTAGGCCGGGCGATGAAGCAGGCCACGAACAGTAAGTACTTTGGTAGATGTAGGCAATCAGTACTAATATTTCCTAGTTTCGGATACAAGGATGGAGTTTCAAACCCTGCGGTTCAAGACGTTGAGGCCATCAACCCCGGACAAACTACCATCGACCAAGGGTAAAACTCTCGAGGGCTTGCTGCCTGATGCTAGAAATGACTGATCTGACTATGGAGTAGAGTGGCATTGCTCGGCCGAGGAGTCGATACAGCGATCACGCGCCCGAGCTGGGCCCTGGATGGAAGCTTCATGGCACTCCGAAAGCTGCCTCAGCTTGTGCCTGAATTTGATAAGTACAGACCCAAACGTATGACCAGAAAGTTGGGTACCCTTTAACATGTGAAACAGATTTCTACTCGATACCGCAAAGACACAGGACGCAGCCGATCTTATGGGGGCTCGATTTGTGGGAAGATGGAAGAGTGGTAGGTTGAAGATCGACGAAGAGCTGTTGAGAGCCTGAAATTTAGCTAATCGATAATGTATAGGTGCACCAGTGATGAATGCAACTACACAGGACGATCCGGAGTTGGGTGCCGACGCAACGCGGAACAACGACTTCAAGTTTGTCAAAGGCGACCAATCAGCTTGCCCTTTTGCAGCCCATATTCGTAAGATGAATCCAAGGAATGACCTATCTGAGAGTGCTATCCAGCCTCATATGATTCTTCGCCGTGGTATTCCGTTCGGACCCGAGGTGTCTGACGAAGAAAGGCAAGCAAACGCCACTGCACAAGAACGGGGGTTGCTCTTCGTGTGCTATCAGAGCGTCATTTCATCGGGCTTCAGCTTCCTTCAACAAGGTAAGACCCTATCTTTGTGATTGTTCCGCAACCAGCTAACATAGATGCCAGCATGGGCAAATAAGCAAAACTTTCCGCCTGGTGATTCACCAACCCCAGGTTTTGACCCCATTATTGGGCAAACTACCAGTGGAGACGTACGAACGATGACGGGTGCCTTCATAAACAATACTTCACAGCCGTTGAACTTGCTTGCGCAATGGGTGAACTCCAAAGGAGGGGAGTATTTCTTTTCGCCTTCTATTCCGACGTTGCAGAATGTCTTTGCTACCTCTTGAGGCTTGAGCGGTCATCTTGAGAAAATGCTTGCTTAATTTCTTGCTCCGTATTGTAGCTTCGGGCGTTGCTTTTTTGGACGGGAGCTTTTTCTTGACGGTCAAAATGGGAACGGAAAGGCTATGACAGGACGCGAATCAGAGCGGTGTACATTGGGCGTTAAGAATACTGGGAAGCCACCACTGTTGCAGCTTTCATACGTAGCTGCATTTGTCAAATTGCTTTTAAAGGCGCGGCGCTGTAGATGAAATTCCACCCTCAATTTATCAGCGCTCTGCTCAGGCATAGGTGACAAACAGTCTTCAGGGGATTGCATAAACGAGTGTGACTGTATACAAAGAAGCTCCTGGGTATTTGTGAGCAGCGGCGAAGCTGTAGCTGTCTCTTCCCCCGTGCCCCTGCACCAAAAGTCCGGAATCAGTGCATAATATCACGTCGTGATGTCGGACGAGGCCGCAGCATTAGTGCCGAAAGCAAGGTGCTAAAATGCAATAAGTTCAGAAGAGCCGGATGTGATAATAGTGGATCTGTTGCTAATGCGACCGTTGTAACGGGTTACGGAAGTCTACCGTCATCAGCCTCATCTTTCAAGCCATATGTCCAGCGTACATTTAAGCTGCTGCTTTTCAAGCTTGTGCCCGCCCACCATCCTCTCGTGTCTTTTGCCGACCTGCTCGCAATCACATTACGCCCCTGGGAGAGTCTCCTGCCCGTGATACTGAGTCAGTTACACAGAGTTACGAACAATGGAACTGAGCATGAGCAACGACTGCACCCATTCAACGAATTGCGTGACCGGATTCGAGATGCACAAAAGGTACCAAGAGGCTCCTGAGTGCTCGTGGATAGTAGCAGAGCTGCAGCTATTGCCCCCTGGGTGAGATCTCGTAGATCAGATGAAAGATCAGAATTGCGGAAGCATCCGTGCGGCGTCAGAACTTTAATCAAGCCAGGATGATTAGGTAGGTATGACATCAGACGACAACAATCTCAAAGTCAGTTTGCAGGCGATTGGCCTCACCAACCCAATTTCTCGCTTCCCCTTCATCTTTTCCTCTCCTATATGCTTACAGGGTGCTGGCGCCCTTGTTGAGGAAGCTTACTTTTTAATTGAAATCGGAATTGAAGCAGGATCGCTTAGAATCGGGGATATTGGTGGACCCTTCTAGGCGCTGCCGAGCTACAAACGGCACAAACTTATAAACACATGGCAGCGCACCATAGACCCTCCACTGTCCAAACTGTCGTTTACGCTGACCACGATCGCTTGCTCGACGACTCCGACCCAGTCAACATGGAAAACAACGAAAAGGCAACCTTCGCTCAAACCTTTAAAGTCCAGCGACCTAAATACAATGACATCTGGGCCGGAGTCCTCTTCCTCCTCTTCTGCGCCGGCTTCGTAGCCGTCTCAGGCATTTCGCTACAGGGCTACGCAACAACCAAGGGCTTCAATGGCGGAGGCATCTACGACGGAAACAACGACTTCGGGCTTAGTACCAACACCATCATCCTCTTCGTTCTCTGCGTCGCGTCCGCGCTCGTTCTGAGCTACGCGTATGTCCTCCTCGCGCGATTCTTCACGAAACAGATCATCTGGATCACGGGCATTCTGAATGTATTGTGGGGCTTGGGATTGGCGATCTACATGCTTTCGCGGCGCTACTGGTCGGGTGGCATCGTGATGCTTGTCTTCAGTCTCTTCTTTGTGTTTGCCTTCTTTAGCTGGAGACGCCGCATCCCATTCAGTGTCCTGATGCTACAGACCGCAATCGACGTGTCCAGGACCTATGGCCATGTTTACTTGGTCAGTCTGCTTGGAGGCCTCGCTGCCGCCGCATTTGGAATCTGGTACACAATTACATTGGTGGCTGTGTACGTTAGATTTGAGCCTGGGGCGAACCCGGCATGTGACAGAGGCGCAGGGGGCTGTTCTACGGCGACGGTCATCGGCCTCATCGTGTTCATCACTTTCACCGCGTACTGGATGACTGAGTTCCTCAAAAACTACATTCACACCATCATCTCCGGTGTCTACGGTTCCTGGTATTTCCGCCCTACAGCCCTGCCTTCTGGACCCACTCGAGGCGCGATAAGACGTGCATCGACGTACAGCTTTGGCTCCATTTCCTTTGGAAGCCTGCTGGTAGCTATCATCAACTTCCTCCGCCAGCTTTGCTCCGTGGGACAGCAAAGCGAGGCGCAGAGTGGCGATATCGTCGGAGCCATCGCATTCTGCGTCCTTCGATGCTTCCTTGGCGTCCTTGAGTGGGTCGTCCAGTTCATCAACCGCTACGCCTTCTCGTACATTGCGCTCTATGGTAAGGCGTATATCCCAGCAGCCAAGAACACATGGCGGTAAGTCAATCAGAGCTCTTCTCTCGCGTTGCGGAGCTGGTATGCTAATGATCCCTACAGTATGATCCGAGACCGTGGTATCGATGCCCTTGTCAACGAATGCCTCATTGGCCCCGTCTTCGGCATGGGCTCCTTCTTCGTTGCCTTCTTCTGCGGCCTCCTCTCCTTCCTCTACGTCACCTTCACCAAACCAGCCTACAACGAGCACAACGAATTCACGCCTGTTATCGTCGCCTTTGCCTTCGTGGTAGGGCTGCAGATGTGCAACACCATGACGGTACCATTGTCCAGCGGTATCGATACCATCTTCGTGGCCATGGCGTGGGATCCGGAGGCCATGAGGACCCAACATCCGGATCTGTGGGATCAGATCGTGGCGAGGTACCCCAAGGTCCAGCAAGCTGTCATGGCTTAGATGATATAATGAGGTTACGGTCAAGGAACATTCGGAGTTTAATCAGGGCCGGAGATTTGCAACAAGGAGACCACACAGCATACTGGGTTGGCTGGCTTGGACCTTCCAGTAGAAATGCAGTAATGATTCTTTTCACTCGGTATACCCATTAATACAAGTAGAACGAAGAAAGCTTCGACTTGCTCCAATAATGAAATCGACTCTAATTTTTAAGTAGACTATTCCAACGTTGCTCATATGTTTGAAGGTGATCGCACTCAGTATTATACTTGCTATCTTTGAGCGATATCTTCGCCTTCATCTCGGTTGAATCAGGGGCCTGCGTGGAGACCATCGCAAGGTCTTACGCAGCTTCCATATCAAACGAGCTGACTGTAACACTTCCACCAAGTGCCGATGTCGCATAATTGAATATTCCATATCGATAACCCATAAAGAATTCCCACGTGGTATTAAGACTATACGAGTTTCCAATATTACTGAAAGTCGTTCCATCAGTGCTGTATTGGAAGCTGGCAGTCTTGCCTGTGGGGCTGATATCGGCTGTCGCTCTGAACCATACTTTCGTCGTACCGCCCGGTAGATTCACTCCTGCCACTTCGCTCCCCGTGCTTACTGTGTTCCAGGTGCTATCCATCGTCAGTCCGGAGACCTGGCTTACACGGAATGTGCCGCCGTTATTCACGACAGCAACATATGCGGAGGAGTCTCGCAGCATGGCTAGTCCGGCCCGATCGCCCGAGGCCATGCTGCTGATGGTGAGTGCAATAGTGCCGCGAGATTTAGGTCCGTAGATGCGGTGTGTCAATGTATTCCGCGCTTTGTAGAGATCTGAAGTTACGGTTGCTGTCCTCAAGGTGAGGCCGTTGTTGACTGTGAATTTTGTCGTGTCCGGGTTATGGTTCCACTCCCATTGCGCGCTGAGCGAGGTGCCACTGAAACTATCGGTACCGAGAGGATTGGTCAGGTTGTGTTGCGAGAGAGGGTAAGCTTCTGATTTGGGCCAGGCGCCGTTGGAGGTTGTTAGCACCGGAAAGCCGTCCGAGCCCCAGGTTATGGGAGCCAGCACTGGCGTACGCCCACCAGGATAATTGTCTATGAAGGCCATATAGTACCATTGGCCGCTTGGAGTATCAACGATGCCGCCCTGTGTCACAGTTGTCATTCGGGTAGGTTAAGCCGTTTCATGTAGTGGCTTACCTGGTGTGGGATACCGGCGCCAGAGACGGGAGTGCCAACGTTGCTCTCCAGTAGCTTTTGCGTATAGGGTCCAAAGGGGCTGCTGGCCTGAAGGACATACTCGGCACTAGCAGGAAGGGTGTTGAAAATGTAGTACTTTCCATTCACCTTGTACATGCGCGAGCCTTCAATACTACCAACAGTTGAGGCAAAGACCTGCTGAGTCTTGACTTGGCTGAGACCGTTGGACGACAGTTGGGCGACGTTGATATTAGTATTGCCGTACGCCACGTACATCGTGTCGTCATCGTCAATTAGCAAGCCAGCATCGTAGTAACATGTTGAAATGGACGCTGCCTGTGTCCATGGCCCGGTAACCGATGGAGCGGTGAAGACGTACGTTGTGGAATATTCAATACAGCCGATCCAATACCATAGGCCATTGCTTTCCCTATATCTCAGCGTGGAAGCATAGATACCCTTTACGTACGCTTGGCCACCAACTAAATTATACTTGGAGCCCCAATTCAGCGTAGGTACTGCATGGCTGATGTATTCCCAGCTAATGAGGTCATACGACTGTAGTATAGGAGCGCCAGGGGAGTAGTGCATGGTTGACGATGTATAATAGAAAGTGTTGTTGACGCGGAGGACATCCAGATCAGCCAAATCCTCCCAGAAGATAGGGTTGGTGAACGTCTGCCCGAAGGCAAGACTCAGACAGAAAGCCAAGATGACTGAGATTACTTTCATAGTGGCGAAGGAACAGAAAGACCAACTTTACTTCTCCGTTTTGAGTGAGAGCTGGCTCATTTCTATAATGAAAGCTTGAGGAACCCACCTAATATATGACGCATTGTCGCGTGTATTTCATCAATGATTACAAGCGCAGGGGTTTCTGGGGCTGTATGTAACCAGCCAATGCAATCCATGTGTCTTCAATTGTGGCCTAATATCAAAGGCCTGTAATAAGAGGGGCCCAAACTTATGGCAAGGTGGGAAAAGGAGAGTGAAAGTATCATAATGGCCGAAGTTCCGCCAATCACAAGATTAGCGCCCTACAGCCCTACAACCATATTATCCAGCTCCATTTTTCCTTTCACGGATTAGGGGCAAAACTGGCTCTGGACATATCCATTGTCGGGGGATAACAGTCATAGGTAGGAAGAATGATATTTAAACCTTAGTAATCTCTTTTATCGTTATTGCCGAGTACTAGTAAAGTAGTTGATAAATTAGACATACTGATAGATATAGAGATTGTACTTCCTTGATAAGGGGGGCCTCTGGATACACCTCTGTAGTCTAGATAGAAATACAGAGGTTTTGGCAGATCTGACGGTGCGTGAAGCTTCTGTAGCCCTGGGGTTCTGATAGCTGAATGGCCGTCCCTGTGCACCAATAAGGACGCTCGACGCACTGATTGCTCTTTGTTCCATGCGAAGAGGTGGGGTTGAGTAGAATGGTAACGCGAGATGGAACCCAAAGACCAGGACCACTTCAAGATCCACTATCACGATCGTCTCGACGTATGCTTTGGTGTACGTAGTCGGCGAGGGTCTTGTGTATTCCTAATTGTCTTTGAATAGAGTTATCGTACGCCGTCGGGGCAAGCTCTTGAGCAAGCAGACGAGCTCATCTCTCCGTTCATTCGCCCCTCCTCGGCAATCATCCCCAGACTCCCGGCGTCTGCCTGGACTCTTCTGCATGCTCTCCATTGTAACGAGCATTAGTTCTTATATTCATCCCTCCATCTGGCCCTGGCATAAGGATCTTGAGCTCGCTTTTTCGAGGTACTCCCAACATTCACCAAGGCCGTTCCCCTCCGTCAGGTGGGATCTTCTTGACGGCTGCTCGGCCGGGCCCGGCCTTCGACTATTCCACTCTGAAGCCCTTTAGAAATCAGTCGTTCCTGGTGCGAGGACGGCATTAACCGCGAGCACGGTCATTCGATTCGCAGACCTGTGGCACAACGTTCGTGCAAGGCTGACGGTACTTGACATGACTTCTGGCTGACAATCAGTAACAGCGACTGACGGACAAGCTAGCCAGAGTGGCATCATTACTAGGCCGACTACCCTGATCAGGTGGAGGTCATCAGGCTTCTCACAGAATCTCATTGCCGCATGTGTTAATGGCTACGTTCATCATGATAACTCCGCAGCTTCATCAGAGTGGTAACCCAGCAGCGTTCCGGTTCGCACGAAGACCACTCACCTCCTTGTACCCTCCACCAACATCAACCTCTCTTTCAAAGGCCCAAATGGCCTCCTTGACGCGCCGTAGCAACATCATCCGGCAGCGCAATCGCAACCCGAAATGGCTCGCCCAACACGATGCCGAAGTTCAGTCCAGGATGGGGGTGCATCCAGAAGTATCATATAGAACCCGTAGAGCGAATCATCTTACAAAGAAGAATACTATCAACAGACAAAGACGTCTTAGCAGGTGGGTTCAGGACTTTATCGAAGCTCCACCCACTCAAGGGACTCGTGCCTGCAGCTCGTGGAACAAAAACGAGAAGAAGCGCGATAAGTCAGACAAAGATCGTCAGGGGAATGTCGAGGATTATGGAGACTCATGGCATCAAGAATGGGCTAACGCCGAAAAGCGCTGGCAAGCCAAAATGGAAGCCATGAAGCAGAGGATCGAGTTGAAGACGAAGCTTGATGAGAATCCCTACCATGCCCTATTCCCAACGGCCCGATACGCGACTCCTCTTTGGGGCTCGAAGAGGGGTTCGTCCCAGTCTCTTGTTTGGGGACTTGGGGATGATAAGATCTGGGAGAACCTACAACATCACACGAATTATGTGCGATCATTACTAGGCCTACCGCCCAATCCAGTCAGCAGGTCACCCTCCAAGACGGAGGAGAAAGAAAAAGTAGGACAGAATAACAAGCCTTCCAATGATACAACAGATCAAGCAAATGCTGGCCCTTCCGCAGCAGAGACTTCTCAGCCAACGGCGGAAATGAACAGCTCAAGTGGAGACGGGAAGACCACAAAACAGATGGCGTCAAATCACATATCACAGCGTACTCTAGCCAAGGACAAGGCTACAATGACCTCCGAGGACGCAATTTCGTTGGCTTCATCAAGTTTACGGGATGAAGACGACAGTCATGCCTCTCCTATGGGTGGGCAAGGGCGGACTACATCTACTACTGGAGAGCTCCTCAAGTCTTCCGTCCAGTCTAGTAGAGTCCAAACGAAATATGAGTACGATCCAATCACTAATCGCATGGTCGCAAAGACTGCTGTCGTGTCCGCAGGCCTTCAGACTCCGCAGAATTCAGAATCACATGAAGCCATTGGAATCAATGCGAAGAGTGTCAGTAAGAAGGCGTATGATCCCAAAGAAGTGGCAGAGACCCCCAAAGAAGCATTTAGCGAGCATAAACGCCATGCATTGGGGAACAAGCCGAACGCTGAATCTCAAATCAAAGCGAATACGGAACCGAGTCCAAGTCAAGATTTGGCGCAGTCGAAGCAAGGCTGGTCCAGTGATAAGTCTGAAACGTCTACGTATCAGCACGAATCTATGGAATCTCATGAGCAAGCCTTGATTTTGCTTAGAAACTTTGTAGAGGGGTGGAAACCTGAAATCGACAATGCGATACAACAGAAAGCGTCATCACTCCCTACGTACGAGAACCGCTTTGATATCCTGTTCGACTTAGAACGTCTGCAAGATAGATTGTCTGAGATACATGGCGCAACACCTAGTCTAGATCGATTGATGAGTGTCTTGGAGGACATGGACTTCTTCGAACCTAAACCGAAGCACCTCAGACAGGGACTTGCCGAATTGAAAGGTTTTTTTGAGCAAGTCCAAAGGAAACAGAGTAGTTCTCAATGCATGACACAGAAAGAAACGACGACAAAGGAAGACATCGACACTTTATTGCCGGAAGATGTTAGAGCCGCAATGGGTCAGAAGAAAACAAATCGCCCTCACGCCCGTTCCGCTCCTCTTGGCCCGGTTTGGCGTCGCAACGAAGGTCTTCCCCGTATTCAGCTTGAGAAGCCCCTTGAATCATCCATTTCTCGGCTAGCGGCAGCAGAAGCAGGACAAACTAGCCAGACCCGAAAAAGTTCTCGACTTGAATCTTCTCTAGAGCGATTGGGATCTTCGAAGAAGCCCCAAGTGCTTCGGGGCTCTCCTAAAGGGACCCTTGACCCCGCGGATACTTTTTCGAGAAGAACCACCATCCTCGAGAAGTTGAGGGCACACGAGCGGGAAAGAGAGCGTGTTAGGCGTAAGCGATGGTCGTCGCTTTCGCCTTGCAGTAATGTGGACTATGGTGATGCGACAACCCCAAAGGCGAAATCGCTGAATGTCGCTGCGGCTGATCGCAAGCTATCAGAGGAGGTTGAAGCAACAAAAGCAGCGATGCAGGCACACGAAATGGCCTACCACTCTCGAGAGCCGAGAAAATCGGGGGCTCCTGAATCTGCTGCAAACTCTGGACACGAGCGTCATACGAAAGAGGAGATTTGTATGCAGCAAGCAGAAGGAGATATGTGTGCCGACGTGGTGAAATTTGCTGGCTACAATCGATGGTACAAGAAACCAGCACCGCACGCACTATTAGTGGAAGAGAAAGAACGCGCTCAGAAAGAAAGCGATCGCGCTCTTGCCCGTGATATTCGTCGCATCTACGAATCACACTACGGTATCATTGACCCGGAACACCGCCAGCAACCTCTTCCGTCTCCGTCCGCAGCCGTCGCGTCTTCACAAACTTCTCCGAAAGAACACGCTCGTAACTTGTCTAAAAAAGAGGAGCCGTCATTAAAGTTACCCTCGATCAGTATAGACGACCCATCCAGAGCTCAGTTCAGCAACTCTCGACCAGAAGCCAGCGGTTCACCGACCACCTCACAAGCAAAGGACTTCTCTAACACTTATTCTATTGGCGATCGCTCTGAGGATTCCCTCCTGCGGCTCAACGATAGGGATCACCTACTTAAGCGGCAAAAAGAAATCGTCGCAAAGGGACTTGGAAGGGGGCCTCATTCTTTGAAGCCTTTCACCAATAAGGAAATCGACGTGCGGAATCAGACCTCTACATCTCCATTATCAAAACTGCCAAATGGATCTGAGGGCACCATGGTACGAGGGCCTGATGAACCTTCGCTTAGACATCAGCAATCCAGTGCCGGATCTAAATCCGCTGATGCCAGCCCAATACCTGAGGCCCGAAAGTCACTGCCTGAAGCGTCACTTGCATCGTCCAGAATCCCTACAAAAGAGCTCTCAGGGGCTCTTCACGAAGATATATCCGACTCTCTTCGGCTACGCAAGACCGAAAATCCGGCTACCGGATGCAGCACTCTCGCCACTCCTCCAGAAACTCCCCTCGCCGCAGCCAACAACCCTGCTGGCGCATCCCCAGCCGACCAGCCGACCTCTGCAGCAACACCCGAGACACCCCACATCCCCACCGCCACCCCCACAACCGCCATCTTCAAGATCATCTACAGCGACCCCTGGACCTCCACCACCGAGACCGAGACCCTCGACCACACCTCCGCCGCCCCCTCCGCCGCCGCCACCGAACACCCCGTCCGCCTCTCCCTCGTCCTCGCCACGCTAGAGGAGCCCCTCAAGTTCCTCCCCCCCCTCCGCGACTACATTCGCGCGGGCTACGACCCTGTGGGCGTCACGAAGGACATTGTCATTCTGCGAAGGATCGTCTTGGGTCGTGCGGACGACGCCGTTGCTGCGACCGCGGCGGACCACCAGCAGCAGCAGCAGCAGGTCGTCGATGAGGGGGCTGTGGGCTCTGAGAGGGCCCCCTCCTCTTCATCATCGTCGTCGTCATCGTCGTCGCCTACATTGAGTATCAATCCCATTGATGGGATGTCGGCGGTGCCGCGGGATGCCCCGCCGCCGACGGGCAATTTTGCGAGTCCGACTGGGTTTGTGAATTATGGGGAGGAGGAAGGGGGAGGAGG
>JAGFMJ010000121.1:0-66310 GCA_021030925.1 Trypethelium eluteriae | reverse complement strand
GGATGGGAGATGGGAGGGATGAGGACATGGGGGATTATGGGGGCCGATAGAGGGCGCTCACATAGACGATCTCGGCTGGAACGCCGCTCTCGGCGGATAGAGTTGTGCATTTGCGGGTGATGAAGACGTCGCCTTTGGGGACGAAGACGAAGCCTGGGGGTGGACGGTTGGGGTCTCTGACAGAGGGTCTGTGGTTGCCGAGTCTCGGTCGGCAAACTCGGTGTTTGGTATTGTTTGGCCGCAGTACGGGAGCGAATTTATTGCCGTCAGGTGGATTGGAGTTGTTATTCCTCAGTGGTCGACTACCTGATTGAGAACCATTATTCCTTCGTGGAGGATTGCCTCGCTGAGGTCGGCGGTTTCTCTGAGGAATATCGCGCTTCCCGTTGTCATTGTTTATCCCAGGCTGGCCGCGGTTTCGTGATGTACCGGTGGTCTTGATTCTGCCGCTCATCTGCTGGTTGTTCGCTCGAGACACCTCGGTGTGCTGCCTCGGAGGACCGCTATTCCTGCGCGGATGGTGTCCTCTTGACATTTCGATTGCGTTGAAATATAGGTAATATGCTGCTGTGATCTCTGACAGACTTTACCTCTTCTTTTAAGTCTGCCTTTTCATGGCTCTCTTTGTTTACCGTCAAGCAGCTTCACGGATGCATGCAGAGACATGTCCTGGCTGCTAAGGGTCCTGTTGGACAAAGAGATGCACGAAGATCTCGCATGTTCGTCATGAGAGCATTGAGACTATCAATATCATGATTCAGCTAAATATTCTCACATATTGATTGGGTGCCAAGCGTGGATCATACGTTACAAAGTCCTCAAGATGTCTAACGTCTATACTACAAATATTGTCCGTGCGCAGCCGGCCATGGTATAAGGACAAGGATAGACCTGCCTCGTTTTTGACTCCCCTCTCTATACAATGCAAAGATAACCTTCGAGACCAAGGCCCTACACATACTTCGTGCTCAGATGCGATCAATATAAGCCAGGTAGGGTAGAACGCGAGTGATTTCATCAGGAAATGAAGATAGTAGAAGGTTGGACGGAACCGCGTTGAGATTGCTGGGACTGATGGACGATCTCACCATCCATAATTCCATGCACATACGCATCACCAACCAGTGGATGTGTGGATTCGTGATAGCTTGCGCATTGTTGTGCAGATACATACGCATGTCCGGATTCGCTGTAGAGGTGTTGTATAGGCTGTAGCGAACACTTCTTCGATCGGAACTCGTAAGGACGTAAAATCAACGGAACACGACTTCCAGGAACGATGTAGAGTACGTCGCCTTCCTGTATGTCTGCCGGCCCGATGCCAATGAAGCCTGTCGTCGTAATGAAGAACCGGCGCGAAGCGGAAGCAGCAAGGACTGCATAGTAAAATGAATTTTTGAGCGTACTCAGTTCTTCAGGCTCCACATAGCTCTTCACCAAACCTCCAGGACCAACAGAGGATTTCCTATTTCTTTTACCAACATCATCCTTCTTCCATGCTTCGAAAGCCGCCAGCCCTTTACTGTCCGCCCGACGATATTTACATTTCTGATCAGACCAAGGCGAACGCTCTGTCGGCTCAACGTACAACAGATCCCCAGAAACTGTTCTCCAGAACGCATCCATCTTGTCCACATACTTGGAACTACGCGACCATTGTTCCCAGCTACTTTCCCACATGGCCAATACTCCCCTCATGCGAGCAGTCCCGTATTCTGGTGCTTCCGTGGTTAGGAAGCAAATGGTATCGATGAAATAGCCTGACAATTCCAGGAGCGATCTGCCATGTAGGCGTAAACTTCCGGCTAGCCCGCCGGATGCATTATAAAGATGCAGACAGCTGGTACGCTCCTGCTCGTTGTCTATGGGAAACTGGGCCCAGTCTGTCGTCCACGAACATGCATGACCAGGGCCAGCAACACGCCCAGCAAGGATCTCTAGTGAGCGACTCTCGGAAATCAGCACAATTGTTGTCCGCAACATCACTTCTTCCTTGGTTAGGTTATAATTCGGCTCGAGAGAATCTTGAATCTGTTGATTGGCAATTCCGAGGAGAGCGAATACTTTATCGCGTGGATCTGAACTCCGCTTTGTACGAAAGCGCCTGAGTAGTGGAAGGAAGGGAAACCGGAGGTCGTCTACTTTCGCGACTCTGATAGACTCGATATCTACAACGGCCTTGGCGAGGGATGAGAGTGGAGAACGAGCGTCATCGCCACCAATCAGCATGAGGTCGCTACTCGCGAGCTCATGAGTATATGCAGCAGCACCGCTTGACAGCATTGTCCAAGGAGCCGACATATGTCCGAGGTAGACTGTAGCTTTCTTTGCTAAAACAGTTTCTTGAATAACCCATGTTCGTTGCCACTAAAAAGGCATTAGCACAAGGCAGTGTGATAAGAATCTGTATGTAGCATCACGGAGGAGAAATACAACATACCCACAAAGCGTCGGCGATAGACTCAAATGCATTCATAATCTTCTTCGACCAACTGGCTTGACGAGGACTCGGCATACTCGTCTGGAGAACCCTCAGTTCCTTGGTACGGAAGCCTTGTGCAAGTCGATTCAATACGTAGAAAGCACCAAACATATCTTGTGACCATTTTAGTTGGTCTGTTTTAGCTGGCCCGAACAAGACACTCAGACTTGATCGTTCAGTTGTTCCGCCTTCATATCGACCAAACTCTCCCAAATAAGAGTGGACCATATCTTCATCACTGCTGTCGTTATGCCAGACGCATTTGCAATCTTCATTGCTCACCTGATGGACCTGCGCAACCCGTCCTGCGCCAAGATAGTCGCCTGCTCTATTGGGCCCGAGCCAGATGAGTACTTCAGAACTATGAGAGAATATCGCTCTCATCATCCTGACCTGTTGACTCCGTTCCTCGATGTCTTGCTGGTTGATGCACAAGAAATCGACCCATAAAGTGACGATGGAGTTGGTTCTCCGAAAAGTATGTAGCGCTGAATGTAGATTGCTTGGAAGTGCGACGCTCATTCCCTCGTTGCACAAAATATACGCTTCCCCCTCCTCCTCCTCCTCGTCATCTGCATACCAAGCGTATGACACAGCTTTGTATGACAGTTGCGAATACAGTCAAGCTACTCGAATGTTACATTCGAGAATAGTTCCATGCTTCCCGGGTAGGATATCCAGAAGGCGTAGAAACCCCCCACTTTTTGGCAAAGGCGAATACTTCAACTTAGATACGGCCAAACGCAGCGGAGAATCCATTTCTCTAGCGACCTTCCAGGTCAAGCTCTTTGTTGGCCAAGACGACTTGAAGACTGTGGTCAAGGGGACAAAGTTATCGGGTGCGCGAGGGGAGCCATCCTGCTCACAGAGACTCAGCCTCGCGAGAAGCCAATCTCATGATGAGCTGTAGGCCAGCTGCGCTCAATACATGGGCGTACATGGGTGTCTAGGCTCGTTACTCTGTACCTTATGCTTGCTCGTTCTCACGTGCGACGCACGATGACGATTGCCACTGTTTAGTCCTCCCATCAGCTGTGTATGCCAACTAGAGTAGTCGGTCCAACGAGGCTTGAAGGTCCGCAAGAGGCTCTTAAACTCACTGCATTCAAACATCAATATGTTGTCGACTAACTGAGAAGGTTTGGGTGGGACGGCCGTGCGATGGCGCAGTGACGTAGCACTCAATCCCATTTTTCACCTAAGAACTTACGGTAATTAGCCTGCATCAGGGTAGACAGAAGATATATTCACCCTTCAATACAGCCCAACCTGGCCGACTCTTTCTTCTTCAGAGGAACAAAATCAAGCATTCCGAATTATATAAAAATATATACGATACCAAGGAATTCTTCAGGACAAGGAGTAACTCATTCATTATGCTACCTTCGATCCTGAGCTGGCAGACTCCTCTAGAAGAGGTGTCAAAACCAAATAAATTAAACGATCTATGAATGCACAATGGGCCACTGTGAGCTTTCGTATATAGCATGCCCCTGTGGAGTATTAGTTGCCGCAGCAAGCTTTTACTCGACGGATTCAAGGGACTGCGACAAGGCACTTGATACAGGAAATCTAAACAGACCCTCAAGGAGTGAAAGCCTAGGAGGGATGGTCCTGTGGGGCGTTCGTACGGTCGTGTGGGAAACTCGATCTTACATGATGCGACGATCGCAAAAGTGACTACAAGATACGCAAGGGCATCACGGATTGGAAATGAGCCTGCCTCCATCGCCATGTGTGCGCGAGGCTGATAGCAAGGACTCAATTGTGGTCATTCAGGGCAACTGATATAGGTTTCATGTTGACGATGATATCGAAATAGCCACCTTCGGCCATCGATAACAACATCTGCTCTCTTCTCTTCTGGAATCTCCCTAGGCCTGTACTTTCGCTCGCATTTCGGTCGACTTCAATTCACGCTCAATCCTTAACCCCATTTCCCCGTGAAAACGATCTACCCATTGTTTTGTCGCGCTGCAGAAGCTCAGTAACACAAAGAAACCGATTCCTCGCTTGACTGCCTGAATTGCCTAGGTAAAACATTCAGAGCCAGCCTCCATTGCTTGCGGAAAGCATCTGGTCGAATTC
Organism: Trypethelium eluteriae; assembly: GCA_021030925.1. Lineage (NCBI taxonomy): Eukaryota > Fungi > Ascomycota > Dothideomycetes > Trypetheliales > Trypetheliaceae > Trypethelium > Trypethelium eluteriae. Next base: position 61,740 of record JAGFMJ010000121.1, on the reverse strand, counting down.
AGCCTCGATCGCCATCACCTCAGGGTCCTTCTCCTCGTCGGGCTCGTAGAAGGTGGTCTTGACGGTGAGGTCCAAATCGCTCATTCGGTTCAAGCCAACCGTATCCCAGAATTTGGCAAGGGCTCCACTTTGCAGATTCATGCTGTAGTTCTTGGGCATTTTGACATCATACCAATAAATCTAGCGAGAGTTAGACTGATAATAAGTTAGCTAAGACACGATCCACGTACCTTTATTTGGCGCAATTCAGGCATCGTCTTTGCAATCAAGTCTGCGACGATCTCGATACGCTTCAGAAGCATAGATTCACAAATCTCCACATTGACCGCGGAGACGGGTGCTCCCTGGTCGTCAACAGTACGCTCATGGTCCGTGAGCCACTTTGAGCTCCAGTGCACCCGGATCTGCATCTTACGTATCTGCTCAAGTGGGGAGAATGGGGCGTCGCAGAAAATCTGTAGGATCTCCTCGAAGAACGTGATATGACGGATGCCTCCAGTGACGTTGATAAAAAAGAATGCTGTACTGAAGTAGCCTTCCTTGACTTCGTTCTTGACGGCCTGGAGGAGCGCAGTGGGTGGGGGATAAGCGCTGAGGCCAAACATACCGACCGTGTGACGATTGGGGGTGTGGCGCACAATGACAGGATGCTGAGGCGCGGGAGCAGGGAGATCGGATTCATCACTCTCGCTCGCACCAACTGCGCTATCTAGATCGTCCTCGGACTCGTCATCGCTTTGCTCATTGTCGGCCATTTCCTCGTCAACGCTATCCTGATCCTCATCGCTTTCTTGCTCATCATCATCAGAAAACTCATCCTCAGCCTGTTGCCCCTGCCCATCTCCAGCATGTACAACTGCAGTTTCATTCTCATCGTCGCTATCTTGTTCTTCATCATCGTCGTGCTGGTTCTCCTCCCCGTCCTCAACACTTCCATCCTCTGAGATCTCTTCGATGGCATGATGGGAATCGATACGCTGAGCATCGGCTACGTAACCACCGACTTTGTCGAGCCAGGCTTTGAGAACATACTCGGAGCCGTAATCGCGTTCCGAGGCACACGCGTAGATCTGTCGACGAACTTCCAGGGGCAGATCCATGAAGCGAGTGAAAGTCTCAGGAGTCACAGCAACAGCAGTCTCAGTAGCTGCAGAGGGATCCTGCATCATGACATCCGCCATCTTTGTTCGCTGAAAAGCAAGTCAGGCGAGGAGAAAGACCAAGTGCACTAGCAGAGGCGGGATCCTCCAGCAGCCGGAAAGGCTTCTCCGTGGGGGAAAAGAAGGCCACAACTAGGTGCAGCTCTGAAAGATAAAGGATTTGTGCGAGGCTTGGATGGATACAAGGCTGAAGGCAACCTGGTAACTTCAAGACACTAGGCAGAAGCGAGGGGTAAAGTTTGTGTACGGACAGGACCCGTTGGTGAATACAAGGACAGCTTAGACTTTAATTCCCGTGCAAGTGATAAATGCCATGCTCTTGAGTATGATAGCGCCACAAGCGAAGGCTTCAAGTCAAGTGAGTGGAATGAAGTGAGACTGGAAGACCTGTCACCATTCGTGACACCCGTTCGCCTGTGTGCATGTTACCGCCGTACACACCATGTTCTGTTACTAACAATTCGTTCACATGACCTGGGTGTGACTTTTCAAGAAGTGGGAGCGTCGTTGTTGGTTCTTGCCTTGAGGGCTCCGAGGTGTGTTGAGTTCCTCTTCGAGGCTTAGCCACCAAGGACTGCGCGAATACTCGGCCTTCATCAAGCTCATGATGCACTCTCTCAGAGTCAAATTGAAGTGTTCGGAACCTTCAACTCGAGTACTTGGGATGTAGAAGGTGAAGGTTGCCGTAATGTGGCTGAGAGGAGTTGAAAATTCGGAGGCAACCAAGAACCCTTCACGGCCCCGCTCAACTACATTTCTCAACGACCCATTTTTTTAGGACCGTGGAAGGATTGTTGACCAACATGTAGGCACATTTATTCGAAAATCCATCTATTCGTCAGCCGTGACCGGCTCTTCATTTCGTGGGCTTTAGTAATCATACGCTGCCATCGCCGGAAACATAACCCTGCAGGACGCAAAAGCTGTCGGACAATTACATGATACTGTTGTCTTCTTAGATGTACTTGAATCTACAGAATCTCCGCAAGTCCTTTCTTAATTTCAGGGGTGCATCGCCATTCATTCTTTGAAAATGATGTGAGCGAGCCAGCATGCGACTATTGGGATAATTCGTTCCCAGGAAAATCTTTCGATTCTTGAAACATAATGTATCGAGACTCTAGATATGACAAAACCAATTATAGTTGAAGTCCATCATGTACATGAGCCCGCTCAACTAATCAAGGAAAAGAGGCAAACAAGACGTTCGTTCTCTTTCCCTCGGAAAGCCGTCATTTTTCGCACATAGACTGATTGACACGCCACGGAGGAGTAATGATGTGCCAACTCAAAGAATGTGCGGTCCGGCAACAATTGGCTCAGAATATATTTGCGTGGGATTCGTACGTTTATGCCAAGAGTTGACTGCATACAGCAATCAGACTCCGAAACTAGGCCCACCCCTCGAGATGCAAGCAAATGGCACTTCAGAGTGATGAAGCTTGGATGAATGCAAGAAATGAAATCAATATTGGGGTAAGGGGAGGACTAGCGCGTAACTTGCAGGATATCAAAGTTATAACAGAATTGCACCATTATTCTTCATCATCGTCACCATCGTCATTCCCGACATCCATAACGCGTTCGCCTGCCTTCTGCAGGGTTCGTCGACTCCATGATCGTACGCCTTTCCAGACGCCCTGGAAACAATTAGAACTGGCCGGGCCAAAGTACGAGCGCAGGTGATACCTACCCACATAAACGTGGCAACCCCAATCACTACCACAAACCAGCTGATGTTCTGCAGTCTATCCCGTCCAGTTGTCCCTGCTCTGGCTCCACCACCCCCACTGAATGGGCTTGCTCGGAAGTTGAACCAACGCCAGGGTGAGGTAATGAACATCTTGAGAAAGCTCAGCAATCCAAGAGATGCCAAGCCCTTCAGGAAGTGCTCGCCCCAACTTGATGACTCTTCTTCATAATGTGGATGGGAAAAGATCGGCTCCGGATTGGCAGAGAAAGCGCCGTAGAAGATTGTGGAATACGGATCGAGGTAAAGGTTGATGATAGGGTCAGCGACGAAGCCGAGGAGGAACATTGCAGCAACGAAGATGAAGACTGTCAGACTGATCTGGGCAGCTTGAGAGAAAATTAGCGCAAAGTCACTGTGGTATAGAAACACCCGATCGGTAATTACCTGTGCTCCCAATCCATCTTGCCCAATTCATTCTTTCCAGTCGGTAACGGAAGCCACATGTAGGGCATTGCCAATAATTTCTCCTTTGCATGGGATCTTGCATCCTCCATGCTTGCAGGCAATCCTCATGAACGTACTTGGATGAACCCTTGCATTTGCAGGGGCGGAGTAGCCTGCCCCCATCTTCAGACTCGTAAGTGACCGTCGGTTTGCCCTGAAGAAATCCTGGTACATTTTCTGAAGGAGGATGATATGTAGGTGGGACAACTTCAAGACATATGCGGCATGTTCTCGGCCTGTAATGGCGCTGCTCGTCCATGGGTTCCGACTGGCCTTGACGGTTGGATTGCTCACCATTCGTACTTGAAGGCGGACTTGGGCCTAAATTTTCATCGTCACCGTCATTATCTTCGTTAATGTTTTGCCATTTCCCTGGCAGGTCGCTCGGCCATTGCCAGCTCGGCTGCGGCTGATATCCACTGGTGGAAGTCATGGTAAGGTAACGTATTTGAACAGGTAAATTGCTTTGTGTGATAGCCGTAATCTTTATTCAACCCACTTCTTGTAGCAGTTTCGACTCGTCTGCGCCATCCGACTTCATCTTGAAGCAGGTTGCAGAAGCTGCTAACCTGCGTGAGACAAAAAGAAAGCAGGGAGACTAGTTGGTGTGAGATTATCTGGACACTTCGAGAAGATGAAGTTGAGCCGGAGCCCGCTGGCGTTGGTCTGTGCTCTATGTAGCTCATCGCGGACTTTGGCCGCGTCAAGGTAAACCTGCCTGATGAGCTCCAAACACCACATCTAAAGTCTCTCATTCCACTCGAATCCCTTTCCCATTTCCCCTTGGAGCTCTTTGACCTCTATCTCAACCCCTGGTCCTTTGTGCACCACCTCCATTTTCCGCCCACCATGGCAGATCGCTACTCATTCTCCCTCACCACCTTCTCGCCAAGGCAAGAGCTCCCCAGTTCAATTTTATAGGTTCTCGTGCTGACTCTTCTCAGTGGAAAGCTCGTTCAAATAGGTCCGTAATTCAGCTGCCTTCTTTTTACCCCCACCACTTACAATCCACTCTCTTTCCTATAGAATACGCCCTCAACGCCGTAAACCAAGGCGTCACCGCCCTCGGCATCAAAGCCAGCAATGGCATCGTCCTCGCGACCGAAAAGAAATCCCCCACTCCCCTCATAGACGCCGCATCCTCCTCCAAAGTCTCGCTCGTAACCCCTGACTGCGGCATGGTATACGCTGGCATGGGACCAGACTACCGCATCCTCGTCGACAAGGCCCGGAAAGTCAGCCACACGGGCTACAAGCGCATCTATAACGAGTACCCGCCCACTCGGATCCTGGTACAGGATGTCGCGCGCGTGATGCAGGAGGCGACGCAGAGCGCGGGAGTGCGGCCGTATGGCGTGAGCTTGCTGATTGCTGGGTGGGATGATGGGGTGGAGCCGGAGATGAAGAGCTTGGCGGAGACGGAGGAGACGGATGCAGAGAGGAAGGCGGTGAGGACGGGGAAGACGGGCGGGATATTGAAGGGAGGGCCGAGTTTGTACCAGGTGGATCCGAGCGGGAGTTATTTCCCATGGAAGGCGACGGCAATAGGGAAGAGTGCGACGAGTGCGAAGACGTTTCTAGAGAAGAGGTATACGGAAGGCTTGGAGCTGGAGGACGCGGTACACATTGCGTTGTTGACGTTGAAGGAGACGATTGAGGGGGAGATGAATGGAGAGACGGTGGAGATTGGTGAGTTATATGAGGATTCACGAAATATTCGAAAAGAGATTTTACTGACCAGTCACGTAGGTATCGTTGGTCCTCCTGCGGATCATCTCCTCGGTTACGAAGGCGTAGAAAAGGCGCAAGGTCCGCGTTTCAGAAAGCTAAGTCCTCAAGAGATTGAAGACTACTTGACCAACTTATAATTCTATAACGATTGATTGCAGATACTGTAACTATAGATTTCATCATAGCGTCGAGATAGATCGACCCATGTACCACTTCTCCTGAGCATCTGGGTATCTTTAGCCAGCATCGCCTCGTGATTCGTCCCGTCCTTAAAACGTCTTTAATCACCAAAGCGCGGCCATTGCTCAGGCTCTTTTGTACGTCCCTCATTAAGTGTGTCAGGTATTGTGGGCAACCAGCGTATAGCCGAACGGCTCGGTTGATGTTCTAACTCCACGAATTGGGGGTTCCCTCAGTGAAACTTCCAAAGATGTCAGCTTCAAACCAGGGGATCAAAAGGGTCAGATTTAGGGATAGGGTCAGAAACAGAGTGACAAGGACTATCTATAAGGTAAGAACTCTATTTCACTCCGTGCAAGTCAGGAGCCCCCAGCCGATTTAGATATCGATGCCCTGAGAAGTTCTAACTCCCTGGTGCTCCTGAGAAATGATATCCTTTTCCAAAAGCCTCACAGCACTGCTTGCAGCGTCCGTCTTCGCAATTTCAGCCGTTTGCCCTTCTCCCCTTGCCACCTCCTCTGCTCCAATCTTGAGCACACAGTGGTAAGTATCTTTTTCCTTGTCGGTGTCATAGTTTACTTTCTCGTTCCCAGCTAGGATTCCCACCCGCTCCTTTGGATGCATAACATTTCCGCCTTCGACTAAAAGCCTTTCTAAGCACCCGAATATCCCCAACCTCTCCACAAACCCCTCACACTCCCTCAAATTTCCGCCAGAATCCAACCAAATCGCTCCAATCACGCTCTCCACCATGTCCGAAAAGAACTTTTCCGCCCTGATCCGCATCAACGCTAACCAAGGGTACACCTTCTCACGCCGCTCTCCCCCATCCCTCTCGCCCTCGCTCTCGCCTCCATCCTTCCCGCGTGCTGCTAACCCCTCTCTCACCTCCGCCTCATACTGACGAAACCGCGCCACCGTAGCCTCCTGCGCCCGCGCAATCTCAGGGTTCGACTTCCGCATATACTGCCACAGATAGCGATCCACGCTGCTCTGACGCGTCGCATACCCGCTCGTCGCACTATCATCTCTGACGACCTCGGCGCGGGACTCTGGGATGGAGTGTGAAAGGGCGCAGAAGGCGAGGAAGTCGGCGTTGACGACGGCGGTGCGGAGCGAGTGCATTTCGTAGTGTTTGAGCGGCGTCGGGGCGTCAGAGGGCGGAGAGGGACGCTGGAGGTGGTAGAGCCGCGGAGTGATGATATAGTCGAGGATGGCATCACCGAGGAATTCGAGTCGATCGTAGGGGCGAGCGTAGGTATCGGTGGTGAAGGAGGGGTGGGTGATGGATTCGAGGAGGAGGGACTTCTTGGTGAAGGTGTAGCCGATGAGTTCCTCTAATGTTTGAAGCGCTGCTGGGGATGCAGAACTGGTTTGCGGTGAACTGTTAATTCTGCCCATTTGGCTCGCAGAAAAGGAGTTCGGTGGAAGGAAGACCTCGATACAGGCTTGTGCTTTTAGCCAGCCCCCGTCGATATAGGAAGCGCCAATAAGGGCCTCGACTACATCAGCCAGGATCTTACGCGCCATGTCTCTTTGTGCTACTTGCTGGTTGAGGGTGTCTTCAATATACACTGGCTTCCATTTAAGCCCTGTGAAAGCAGTTGTGATGATGTATTTGTCCAAGCCCTTTTCTATTGCTGCGTTCGCGATGGTGGCGTTGGATACGCAGCGGCCCTTTTCTGCTGTCAAGTACTTCTCTGGGAAATGTGGATGTTCATTGAACACTCTAAGTGACGTAGAGTATTTTAAGATGGCGTCACCTAAGAACTCCAGTCTTTGGTAATCGGCCTCTTCTCGAGCGGAAGATGCTGTGATGGCCGCTTGAACCAAGCTGACGTTGCGGAAGCCTATAGTATGCAGAATGTTCTCACAAAGATGGTTTAAAATCAATTTCAGCCCACAAAGATGTAGAATCGCAGGGACAAAGAGTGCAAAGATAGAATATCTGCTCGGTAGGTTGTCCACAGTGCAGTCCCGAGCTGGGATCATGTCCACCGTGGTGTAAGCCTCAGTGACTGTGGCTGAAGCTGGAACAGGATGGAGAAAGTCCCTTCGCTTGGGGAACCTGGTATATTTAATCATAGACTCGGGCAATGTTTGTTTACCATCATCGTAATGTTCACCAGGCGATTGATACGTCGTCTCAAACCCCTGGAAGATCAAGGGACGGTCCTCAGCTTCTTTCTCCCGGATCAGGCCACACTGAGCGAGGTCAATGCTTTCTGGCGGTGATGCGGGCTTCTTGCCAGAAAAATCTTGCAGTAGGTCGCACAGGGGCTTTTGCGGCTCTTCTAACGGTACGAAGAGGGTTACAAAATCTTCCCTCCTGTGCCTCATTCGCGTACCAAACACCGATGATAGGATAAGCTTCGTGAGCTTTCGCGAAGAATCCGAGTCTGCAGCAGGAATGAGTGTAATACCCTTCTTTTCTAATTGAGCAATACAGCGTGTTGTTGCATTCCAGTAAAAGCAAATATCAGGCAGCTTGCCAGTATCTGCAGGCAAAAACATGGCTATCTTGACAAGCTGTTCACCCGGGGTCGTGACCGTGATAAGATACTCGTACCAATCCTGAGTCTCTCTCTGGAGGGTGACTGCCTGTGTCCATGGATTCATTAACTCACTGACGGAAACGATGGATGGCCCGCTATCGGTCCAGTCCATAGTTGGTGCGTCTGGATCAATGATCTCCAACGGTAGGAGATTATCATTGATCAAACCAGCTCGGTAAAGGTTCATGTATGCTTGAAAAGCAGCATCTTTCCGGGCATTCTTTTCAGATTTCCATAGTTTCAAGCTACTCGCTGTTCGAAGACGAGGTTCTAATGTGGGTGGCAGGATCACCTCCATTCCAAACACGCTTTCCTTCCCGTCGTAGTATTCATCGATTTTGGTGAATTGTGGTCGAGGATCCACGTAAGCTTCAGCAGCAAGTTTTGCACAGAAGTGATGGAGATGCTCTAGAGCATTGTCAATAGTGAGCAAAGCCCCTGTCTTTTCGACTCGAAAAAATCGACCATCGTCTTCCTCAGATTCCTCTAGTTCTGCCAAGACCTGTATCTCCCTAAGCTCATCAGCGTATGCCTTACGCATCTCTTCTTCTAGTGCATCCCACTCCGCTGGCCCATTCCGAGTATCCAGTTGACTCAAAAAGACCGTATATTTTGACCCTTTCATTCTCGCTCGGCCCCGTCGTTGTATATATGATTTTAGGTTCTCTGGGGTTTCAAAACAAGTGACGCTATTGCAGGCAGCAACATCTATGCCCTCTTCCAAGACGCTTGTACCTAGAAGAAGATTTTTTCTCCCTGATCTGAATTCCTCTAGCGATTGTTGTTGCTCCCTAAGATCGACCCTTTCCGCGAATTTAAACTTTCGATTCCCAAAGGTTGAAGATCCAACAAAGGTGCCCAACTTATAGCAGTCTTTGACATCTGGATGGATCGAAAGTAGTTCTGCAAGCGCGGCCACCGTGGCTCTTTGCTTTACGAAAATAAGACCTGTAAAGTCTGGAGTAGCTTCGCGAGCCAATAAATCCAGCAACAGCTGAGCTTTTGGAGATACCTCAATCTGTGTGGCTCTACAGGGCTCTTGAACGCCAGACTGTACGTCTTGCAAAAGCTCCAACATGTAAAACTTCTGTTCCATGGTCCATGAAGATATCAGTTCCTCCTGCTGATCGACCAGGCTACGGAAGTTTCGTAGACAGTTCCAAATGTACCAATTCGTAGCCCATGGGCCTAATTCATCGAAGATATAATTTGAACTGCGGCAGAAAGTCGAGATTTGATCGGAACAGAATGTCTTTTTCCCAGCCCGAAATTTTTCCAGGCGAAGTTGGGAGTCTTCATCACCAATCTGGAGAAGCTCCTTCACGTCTGGATCTTGGTTCAGATCGATACCAAGATCAATCGCTCGCAGAGCCTCTAAGGCTGGCGGGCTGGGCGACGCACTCTCGGGATAAACAATCTTGTCGAATTTCGGCGGATACACGTTTCGCAACAGTTCAGACCGATACCTTTTTGGTGTGGTCGCTCGCGCATTGAGATTGGTTTCGATTGTGCTAAAGTCGTCATTGAGATCTAGTAGGACGAATTGAGAATCGTCCGGAACTTACTCAAGTCCCTTGGCCGGGGCAGAAGCACGAACAACAGGGCTGGCACTAAGGCCTAGGATATGAGGAACTCTACGTGCAGCTACATTTCGAAGAGGATGATAGAAATTCTGCATAATTTGATTCGCAGGATGCTTACCACTACAATGGTGGGCTTCGCCACATTAGATGGAGTTCGTCGCGCCGACAGTAAACAGGAAAGGAGAAACACAAAAGAAAGTACTGCTTTATCCTAAGACGCGGAGTCGCAGTAAAGACAGTATAGTTGGTCGAGGATTCATCATACTCGACGCGCGACTTAAGTCTGACAAAAACCCATTGTATTTTCCTCTTCACTCAGTGCAGACAAATGTCATGTCGTGTCGTCTTGTGTCGTGCAAGGCTGAGAAAGGAAAGAACCAGAGCAAAGAACCTGAGGTATATGCTCACCTTCATCAAACACCACCAAACTCAACCCCTCCATCCCCACAAACGCATGCGTGAGCGCATCTCGCAACACCGCAAACGTCGCCACCACCACCCCGACACCCCTCAACACCTCCTCCCACATCCCCTTCTCCGTCCAGAACTCCACTCCATCGGCGCCCGTCAGCACCCGCGTCTGCACCGCCGGCAGCTGCGCCTGGATCGCGCGCGCCTGCTGCTGACAGAGCGCGACCGTCGGCGCAAGGAACCAGATGCTGGCTTGCTGGTGCTGGGCGGACGCGGAGGGAGACGAAGGAGAGAGAGGTGGTGGGCGCTCAAGCTCCGCCTGGATGCGGGCGATGGCGATGTGGGTCTTGCCGCTGCCGGTGTCCATGGCGACGATGACGTTGCGCTTCAGGCTTTCCTGGAGCATTTCGTCCTGGTAGGAGCGTAGGCGGATGGGCGGGTCCATTGCGGGGGCATTGAAGTAGGTAGGTAGGCAAGTGGGCTTCGTGGGCGACTGCGGTGGTGGATTTTCTTTCGTTTTCTTAGAGAATATAACAAGAGGTTGATGGAAGGGAACGGAGAGGGTGCTTATAAGTAAGTGAATATCCTTGCCGCTCAACAGTATGCAGCCTTCAATTTTGGGCAAGGCTGAGGTGAGAGTGTGACAGTGATATCTTGTACTTCATTTCATCCTAATATATACTGTGCCGGCTCAATCTAGGCAATGAATCCTGTTGTTTCCGCCAATATGCTGCCCATAATTACACAATAATTTCCAGTGACGCCCTCCATACTTCAACGCAGTAATGTGGGTATGCGCAATTCCCGCACAGTAATACATCCATAAGACCTGAACAAGTCGTAAGAACGTTCGCAAATGTCCGAAAGCCTGATAGGCCTAGGACCTGACAAGTGTCAAGTATCAACAATAGAAACGAGAACAAAGGTTTAAATTCGATGCAGCATTGCAAAGAACAGTGCGAGGACGTAGTGCGTGAGGTATACAAGCCGTTGAGTTTCTCGATGGTTGTAGCTGGCCAGGTAATAGGAAAGACGGGGTTGCTAGAGTGGGAAGGGGCGTGTTTATGGAGGTGATTTCTTGGCAGGGTTGTTCAGCATGCTCTGTAAACTTGACCACCTCTGCTTCATATCTTCAAACTCTGCATTCAGCTGAAAAGAATGATTCTTGTTAGTCAAGACTTGATTGTATAGGACGGGAAAGATGGAGGACTTTACTCACCTGAGCGTACCCCATCTTCGTCTCCACCAAATCCTTTTCCATCTCCGCCATCTGCTCCTCCAATGCTCGATTCTCATTCTGCACCTCCATATTGCGAGCCATAATTCTCTCCATCTCGCTCTTCAATCGTTCCTCCACTTCCTCCGGCTGCTTCTCAACTAGCTTCCTTAACTCCTCTACCTGGCCCCTTAAGCTTTCGTTGTCGTCTGCCAGCTGCTCATTATCCACCTTCGTTCGCACTAAATCAGATGCAATCTGTACGTGCTCTGTATCATTTTTTTCCACGCGCTCTTCCAATCCACGCACTTTAAGCGATAACGACGCATTGGATCCTCGCAGACCTTCTAATTCGGCTTCACGTTCGCGAGCTGCCCGTTGCAATTCTTCCCACTCTGCTGTATAGTGTTTGAGCATTTCCGTGGTGATATTTACGGAGCAGGCATCTCGAACTAGTTCGTTGGCGCGATATACTTCCTTGTCGATACCGCCCGCACTACCAAAGAAGCCGGATTCCAAAAGTGAATTTGCTGAGGGAGCCTTGTCGATATAGACATCGAAAATGCGCTCTTTGAGGAAGGTGGTCAAGGTGGACATCTCCTTCATTTGCATCAGAGTGGAAGTATTCTTTTGCATGAGCACAATGCCAAATTTGAGGATAGCACCTTCGAGACCTTCGCTAAGGATAAGATCGTAGACGCGTAGGACAAGTTGGAGGGGAAAACGGTACGCGAACAGCGTGAGGAACCATTGAGTAGCGTATAACTCGGGCTTAACACCCCGGCGATTGAGGTGACAGCAGAGTGCGGGTTCGAAATCTTCGAGTAATCGCTCGAATTGGTAGAGATGGAGGTGTAGGCCGGGCATATCTTGTATGAAGAGATCGCGGAGATGATAGTTGTTCATGAGACGAACGAGGAGACAGAAGGCTTCTTCTTCAGGCATCTGTAAGGCAGTCAGAAAAATTGGAGAGAGCTTTCGGGACTACAAACATTGAATAGCAGAGGCATTGAGATGAAATTGATGCCCTGTGCGTACCCAACGCCCTCATCGAACAAAGCATAGGCTTTGCAGACATTGAAAAGGCCGTCCTGTAAGCCAGCACTCATGAGATATTTTGAAAAGCTTGTCCTTGCACCCATGTCGCGCTTGATGGTCTTCTCGAGTTTTACTAGCGCCACTGCATCGTCCTTAGTTTTCTTTCTGTTCTCTGCTGCTAACGATGCCTGGAGCTTTGCAACTGACTCTGCGTTGTTACCGTCATTGGGTGGTGGAGGAGATCCAGTCATTGTGCTGGTAGCGGGCGTTGAGCTTCCGGAGCGGATTGACGATGCTGAAGATGTATGGGAGTCCTTCTCTTTCGTTCCATTCACACTCGGATTCGAAGTTTTCCTTCCGTTCACTACCACTTGATTGCTGTCCACTGTTCTCGATGAAAGTTCGCGATAGACGTCTTCTAAATCATCGTTTTTACTTTGTGCAAGGACCTGCCAGACGACTCCTCTAATAGCTTGAGGGATGCCACTAGCTATGGCATGATTGAGCTCATCCGCACTGGTCCGAGCAACCGCTGCAGGTCCTTCGTAGACAACAGATTGCCATAAGTCCCAGTCCACAGGTTCGGCATCCTCGGCTGCTGGTCCTTCAGCTATGCCAGCAGCGGTGCCTGGTAGTAAACTTGAATTGATTGTCCCTCGTCTGGGGAGTCGTCCTGGTGAGGATGCATTTCTTGCCATGGACGGTGCGCTTGTTTCCCCATCTTTCTCGCCGTTTGTCATCTTGGGACTACGACCAGGATTGACCACACTACCCGATCGTTGTCTTGTTCCAGTAATCTCACCATTTTCGATATTTTTGGGAGATCCATCTTCGTTGAATGTGTCAATCCCTGCCTCTTCCTGCATCCGAAGAAGTTTAAATCTGTCTTTAAGACTTGTACGATTCGCTCGATTTTGCCCACCAGTCCCCTCTTGTCCGTTTTCACTCTTGCTGACAGTCACTTCTGGATTGCTCCCCATTGTTGCCACAGATGACGTAGTCCCGCGCCGTTCGTGGTTCTTCTCTGATGGTAATGGAGGAGATGCTGTTCTTTTGTCGCCCGTATCACTGTTTCTTGAGAACCAGGCAAAGGGCGTCGTGAATTTCCGCGATGGCGCTGCAGGTTGTGAGGGGCTAGGCTGCGGCTTTAAAGGGGCTGAGGGAGGCGGTGGATATGAATTCTCGAACTTTTGCGAAAGCCCTTGTATTCTAGAACTGGAGGGCTCTCGCGGCGGGAGCTTAGGGGGTTCTTTTGCAGGATTATTTGGAGACGATATGGAAGGGGATGAAAGAGGCCACCCGGCACCTTTATCTGTATTCAGGAAATGTATTTGTTAGCAATTGGGAGAAGAAAATGATGGGAACAAGACTCGTTGACAGGAAAGGTCCATGCTGTTGTGTTGCCTGGCCCAATCTCAAGGCCAGACTCCACAACGGTCAACTGTGTTTGCGTTGCCAAGCCAGTTGGCTCCTGCACTCGGATGTACAGAAAAGGTAGTCACCCACCTGTGCCTGCCGTCGACTTGCCGCTATTCAAGGGCACACTTTGCATTGATTCCATTGAAAAGCTTTTCGCTGTAAGAGGTGGCGAACCGGCAATTTGTCCCTCAGCTTTCAGATCTACAGGAGTCTCATCCATATCTTTTACCGATTCTTCAAGTGATCTATCTCCATTTGTGTCCTCGTCTTCCGTATCCTCGACAGAGTCTCCATTCAAGGAGAGTCTTAATCGGGAAGGCTCACGGCTGTGTCTCGTTGTTGAAGATGAGGACCCTCGCCGTCCACTTATCAGGGATCTTGATGCAGGTGACTGGGCACGAGAAGTCGAAGTTGAGGTAGTGTCGTGAGCGTCTTCGAAAGTGTCCTAAAAATCACCCCTTAGTCCAAATTCCAACTAATTAAAGATTACTTGTCCGTATAGTCTTGAATGTTAGCAGCAAGAGCTTGGTTTCGCCGAACGCATCAGAGCATGTGATCGTACTTACATTTTCTCTGTCCGAACTTTGGGTGCTGGAGTCGGCTCGATCCATGTTGAGATTGAGGAAATTGCAGGATGGCAGGCTGCCCGGTTGAAAGCCGAAAAGTCGACTCCCTAACCTGGTTCCCAGCTAGTTATAGGCGGGCCTCCAATCTTGGTAGATAGCGGGGGAATAAAATGAACGACGGAAGAATCCTCTATGCTCGACGAAACATTACTCGGAAATGCTCGTAGGAGAGCTGCGACAGTGGTAACGGGAGAAGAAATTCGCGCTGCGGATCCACAGGAAGTTGTCGAAATGAACGAGGGCTGGACAAGTAACTCCAGAAGTGCATACAATTGGAAAAGAATTGTTGTTGTAAGCTGGCCTCGTAAATGGCCAACAGCCGGAATTCAGGCATTAGGCCACGGGCGGATCCTTGCTCGATAGGGAAGTTATGCGCATGCTTACAGAACACGAATCAAGTGAGGGTGGGTGATGCTTTGGCTGGCTGAAGGGAAGTTGATGATCGGAACACTACAAAGCCATTATGCAAGATCATGCAATCAAATCAATTTTGGGGCTCAACGTCGTCTCTCATAATAATACAGCCACGCAGTTCTGCGGCTTATGCTTGTCCAAAAGGAGTACTCCGTTGTCCCTATTCCGGACAACATGCGGCTGGTGCTGCGGGGAACTTCACATAAAATTCAACACCTCGTCCAGACATCATAGAAGACCATTGACTTAATCAAGGGCCTTGCAAGACATGCCGATCGCAGTTTCCATCCCGTCAACTCCACAATCCAGACCACGATTACTCCGTGATCCGACAGGGATGAGACTGGGCTGCATGGCGGTGAACGGCGGCAGTACAAAATCAAAGACCCGCACTTCATCTATCGATAGCGTGAAAGAGTGACTCAGTTAGAATTTGATATTTATCCTGATGCATATCTGGACGTTACCTTCTCTTTCTTCAATTGTCTTTTTAAGAATTGAGATACCCGAACCGAGATTTCTTTGAAAAGAACTACCCATTATGGAGGGAGTCGCATTAATTAAGGATACTTTTGCCACATGCAAGAAGGAGCAAAGGGTAATTTATAGAAGCATTCGAGCCGCCAAAGGACGAGAGACTGATTTGTATGCTCAATTAGTCTGCATTGGTTACATATGTAACTGCTGGATTCCCAACTGTGGACGCTACACCAAACGTAATGCTGGGCATGCAGCATGGAGGAGCTGGTAAGTGAACCATCAATTGAATGTCTCTCCACAAAGTTGCTGACCCATGAGCTCCTAGACATTATCGAGCTCGGTATGCCCTTCTCGGACCCAATTGCGGATGGCCCTACCATACAAAAGTCCAATACTGTATGTGTCGCTAGAAGATCATTACCGTCCAGTGGCTGATCGGTTTAGCAAGCACTCAAAAATGGGGTGAATACGGAAATGTGTCTGCAGATGGTGAAAGAAGCAAGAAACAAAGGTCTCAAAGTTCCTGTGCTCCTTATGGGTTACTACAATCCTTTATTAAGCTACGGAGAGGAGCGAATGCTGAAAGACGCGCGAGAGGCGGGAGTAAGTGGCTTCATTATGGTTGATTTACCACCAGAGGAAGCAATTAGGTTCAGGAATTTTTGCAACAAGGCAGGGTAGGTATCTGGCCTCTAGAAGAGATAATTCGGCTTGGGCTGATTCTGGATCCACCGCAGGTTATCATACGTGCCACTCATTGCACCGGCGACATCGGAATCACGCATGAAAATCCTATGCAAAATCGCAGATTCCTTCATATATGTCGTCTCTCGGATGGGCGTCACAGGGGCGATGGGCAAGCTAAATACCGCTCTACCTGATCTTCTCGACCGGGTCCACACATTTTCAGGCAATGTTCCTGCAGCAGTCGGATTTGGCGTCAGTACAAGAGAACATTTCTTAAGTGTGAGCCGAATAGCAGAAGGTGTTGTCATCGGAAGCCAGATCATAAATGTCATGAGCGATGCAGAGCCTGGTCAAGAAGCAAAGTCTGTCGAGGAGTATTGCAGTTCGATCACTGGCCGTACTAGAGCTACCAACGGAGGGTTGACTCCAAAAGACGGAGTGGTGGATACCGTGTCCGACGACGCCAAAGAACCCAATGGAGTGCATGTAGACAAAGTGCTTAAGGATTCCGAGACTCCAGACGGTCCTGGTTTAGCCGATCAAATTGAAGCTTTAAACACCTCTGACAGCGATCCTTCCGCAACCCCATCACGCTTTGGCGAATTCGGAGGTCAATATATCCCCGAGTCGCTCATGGACTGCATGTCCGAACTCGAAGCGGGCTTCAAATCCGCTCTCAACGATCCCAAGTTCTGGGACGAATTCCGCTCATATTACCCCTACATGAACCGCCCTTCCTCCCTCCACCTCGCCGATCGACTCACAGAACACGCTGGCGGTGCTAAGATCTACCTCAAACGCGAAGATTTAAACCACACCGGCTCCCACAAGATCAACAACGCCCTCGGCCAAATCCTCCTCGCCCGTCGTCTCGGCAAGACCGAAATCATCGCCGAAACCGGCGCAGGCCAACACGGCGTCGCGACCGCAACTGTATGCGCCAAATTCGGCCTCAAATGCACCATCTACATGGGCGCCGAAGACGTCCGTCGCCAAGCTCTCAACGTCTTCCGCATCAAGATGCTCGGCGCCTCTGTCGTCGCCGTCGAGGCAGGCTCGCGCACCCTACGGGACGCCGTCAACGAGGCCCTGCGCGCCTGGGTCGTCCACCTCGACACCACGCACTACATCATCGGTAGCGCGATCGGACCGCACCCGTTCCCGACCATCGTGCGCACCTTCCAGTCTGTCATCGGCAACGAGACGAAGGAGCAGATGCGCGAACTGACGGGTCGTCTGCCGGATGCCGTCGTCGCCTGCGTCGGGGGCGGGTCCAATGCTGCGGGCATGTTCCATCCCTTCTCTATGGACCCGAGCGTTGCGCTCTTGGGTGTTGAGGCGGGAGGTGAGGGTCTCGATACGCCGCGGCATTCGGCGACGCTGTCGGGTGGCACGAAGGGCGTGCTCCATGGTGTCCGCACGTATATCCTGCAGGACCGACATGGCCAGATCAGTGACACGCATTCGGTCTCTGCAGGGCTGGATTATCCGGGTGTAGGGCCGGAGCTGAGTAGCTGGAAGGACAGCGCGAGAGCGCAGTTTATTGCTGCGACGGATGCGCAGGCGTTGCAGGGTTTTCGGATCTTGTGTCAGACCGAGGGTATCATTCCGGCGCTGGAGACGAGCCATGCGGTGTGGGGTACAGTGGAGCTGGCGAAGACGCTGGGCAAGGATAAGAATATCGTGATATGTTTAAGTGGAAGGGGGGACAAGGATGTGCAGAGTGTGGCGGAGGAGCTGCCAAAGTTAGGACCTCAGATTGGGTGGGACTTAAGATGTAAGTGATGCTAGTTCCTTGGTTTGGATTACTGTCGGATGTGAATCCTGAATGCTAACCCCTTTTTAGTCTAATCTTGCAAAATCAGAGGTCAATTCCCGCCCACCAAGAATCTACGTCTGTAAACATAGCAAAAGTAAAATGGTTTTACAAACCTTCGTCTCACTCTTGGAACCACCTCTACTTTGAGATTCCATTTCATGAAGCTCCGTTAGGCTCCCACGTCTCTTCTCATGTCCTTCCCCCCGCCGTAGCCCTGCTCGGTTCTCCCGGCCCCATCTGATTCTTCACTTTCTGCTGTCTTCCCAACCTGCTCCCGCACCCCTCCATAGCCACCGTCCGTGTTCGCCACACCTTCACTTGTTGTAGTTTGCCCACCCATTCCATGCTCCGAGATTCCTTGTCCGTATCGAATGTTCTCTGCCGTGCGCTCGCCACGAGCAGCTTTAGCTTCTTCCTGTGAAGCCGTAGTGGTGTCGACTTCTGTAGAAGCATCTGTGAATATGAAGATAGAAGATTAGAGGTTGCTATGCGCTAGGCTGGAGAGTGACGGCTTGGTGAAGGGGAGTGATACCACCAAGTTGGCCACCGGATTTGGAATGAGGTTTGGTAACGGTATGGATGGATTCGTATCTGCGTTTAACGGTCTTAGTTTTGATTTTATGAGAAGGCATTTGGATTGAGAATGCGGCGAGGTGTCAATATAAGAGGCCAGTCTTTCTATAGAAGAAATTGAAACGTACTGAGTAGATTCTCCACCAGGTTCGATGTCCATGAGTTTGTCCGACATCTTTATATGTCCACTGGCGCGTTTGGGATGTGGAGTTTGAGTATAAGGATTGAAGCAACGCAATTGGATTTCTGGAAGTTCGAAAAGCTAAAAGGTACCGGAATTTTTGTATATGGATATAGATACTCTTTAATACGGAGGGGCATCGTGGGGTAAAATGCAGTCGCGTGCAAGCCGCGATGACGTCGCTCAACAGTTTCAAATTTCTAATTCCACCATCTAATGGTAAAAATATCAGGAAGAATAGATGCCCGGCGCCTCGCTATGTTGACAGATGTTTAACAGAAAATAAGTTGAGAAAGTCAATCAAAGTCCATGCCCATTGCGAAGCTATGAATCTTCAGCTTTAGCTTCACAATCAGTTTGGAAGGACCACTCACCTTTCAGATATTCGCATAAATTTCGCGACGAATGCTTCAAGATGGAAGATGTGTTTCTGTCGAAGCCTTATTAGTTTGGTCGGGTTGATGTATTTTCATCTCCACTCACACTTCCCATCTTGATTCTATGCTCGTAGAACGCTCCCCATTTCACGACCTCCGGTTTCAGGGGGTCATCAATCTTAGGTATGAGCTTGAAAGCCAAGGTCTGTATCGATTAGCGCGCGCCCTCTACTTATTCGCCTACACGACGTACCCTGATAATGGTAGTGGGTGGGATGCAATGCGTCAGTAGATCATAGAGCTTCGCCCTGACTTGTAAGATTCTCGCTGGCGTATGTTCTTCGACAACCTCCTTTGCAATCTGCTCAATTAGTGCTTCCCAGTCTGGCGGCGGTATGAGCGTTTTCTCAGAGATCTTGTCGTTCTCGCTACGGCTCTTGTCAGCTGGGTCACTCTGCCTCCTGACGTTCGTAGATGAGATCGTACTTCTGGGCATAAACCGCCTCGAACATCAACAATGCCCTCCTCAAGTTCCTCCCACTCTCCCTGGCAATCCTCTTATTCAACCCTTCAACAACCCTCCATCTCTCCTTCTGGCCCACTTTTGTCAAAACGCCCTCGATCTCCTCTTCCGTCGGCGCTGCTACCCTCACCAACAGCGTTCGACTCCTTATTGGGGCAATAATTCCTCCCGTACTATTCGCCACCAATATCAACCTCAAATTAGGACTATACTTCTCCATCGTCCTTCTCAACGCACTCTGTGCGTCTCTTGTTAGCCCGTCCGCCTCGTTCACTACAACAACCTTGAATCGCTGCTTGGCACTCAGATCTACCTGCTGCGTTTGCGCCACCTCCTTCAGCAGCTCCTGCACCACAACACGATCATAATTGCCAACGTCTGACGGTGTGATTTCGAGATGATAGACAGACGACACAATATTGAACTCGAGCTTACGGTTCGACGTCGTCTGAAAGACGCGCGAGTCGATCTTAATCTTTTCCGCACCAGGGCCGAAAAGTGCTTTTAGCAGGCAGAGGATGCGGGTCTTTTTGCCGGCGCCAGAAGGGCCGTAGAGGAGGAGGTGGGGGAAGTCGCCACTTTCCGCCTATATAGAGAATATATCAATACAAATGGTCATTCTCCCAATTGCGAGGTTAAAAGGCCTCATGGCATGCGTTCTGTTAGAAGACTTACGAGGGCTTTGAGGCGCTCAGAGAGATCATGATGGTAGCTAAGAGCCTCGAGGGAGCGTGGACGGTACTTATCTACCAGTAATGCCATTGTGTCAATTTTGCTCCAACGATTTGTGAAATTGGGTCGTTCAAATTATCAACGGACTGCGGAAGACGCGCTCAGCGCGTCTCACTCAATGAGTGGCCTGTGCTTTCGTGAACGGGCACGGTGGGGCACGACGGGGGTGTAATGAGCGGGGCGGGATTGCCGGAGCGAGGCAGATTCACGTGATGGGCTCGAACAGCCTCAAAGTCGCCTCGCAGCCTAGATCATCCAAATTCATTTTCAATCATCAATAACTCAACGCTGAGAGACGATAACTTGGCGCTCGATACAGCATTCGATAGAGCTATAATTTTGGATTCTCGCGCTATCCAAATCATCTCATAAGACCTTGCACTCGCCGAGAAAACTGCCTCACAGCCGCGGTCTCCACACAAAACTCCGGATTTCGGGTTCAAAACAGAGCCAAAAATGAACTTTCGAATTTCCGAAATTTCGGGACACAAAAATTTTCGAATTTTGGAATTATTTTGACTTCATAAGAAAGCACTCGCTTCAGGGAGTTCCCCTTCGCAGTTTCAGCACATATGCAACTATGGGGAACGAGTGAAACGGGTTCGAAGTTGGATAAGGGGTGGATTTGTATGGGGAAGAGGTCCAAGGGGTGATTTTGCACCAAAAAAAAGAAAATTGGAAATTTTGAAAAATTTTGATACCGTCTGAAAGTAAATGGAAACGGCAATCCACCTTCGCAGTCTAAGCATATGGAAAGTAATATTGGGTGGTGTTGGAAGGGCAGGGGAGATAGAAAGGGGGGAATTTGTAGGGGTAAGTGCGATTTTACACCCAAAACGAACATCGGAATTTCCGAAAGAAATCAGCAGAGAATGAATCACAAGGGAAATGAAAATCTACCTTCGTAGATTATTGGCGAAAAAAGGTGGTGGTGGGCATCCGCAGCGGCGACGAGACTGAGCGAATATAGATGGCCATTACTGTTGTCTACTGGTTCGTGTACCATTGAGGTGGATTGTACGTGACAACGCCACAACCACCACCGTCAAAATTCTAAGCTATCGGATCATTTAACACTTTGACTATTCATTCTAGTTTAATGATTTGTTTTCATTTGGTTTGTCTCATTAATTACATTAGGTATGGAGAGGCGGCCATCATGCCGATCATACTAGTACAACTCCAAGCATTCTGTATGCTGTGTTTCCCTAAGAATGCAAAACTCCACGCTCACTTTCCTCTCCCAAAACATTCTTCTGCACCAAGACATACATCAAGGGGAATCATAGGATAAGTCAAGACAATCAAATCGACGATCATGAGCAACGATAGGCAACAAGAGGAACGTTTTAAGAACGGCTCAAACGGAACGCGTGCTTAGAAATTGGTACCAGTAGTTCTCGTGTTGTCATACCCATATGGGTTGACAGCAGTGCCCGTAGGCTGAGTATGGTAGCCGTGGTGCGCCACCTCAGGTTTGTGGGGACTGGAAGTGGTTGTTGCTCCCGGAGCAGCCATAGTTGAGCCAGTATAGGCAGTATCATGAGATGGACGTATATCCGCAGGAGGTACGCCCGCTCCGGTAGTGCCAAGCTCGGAGTCTTTAGGATCGCTCTTTGGTTTCCGTCGCCAAAACCGTCTTCGGCCACTGCCGGAAGTGTAGTTATTGGCTGGTGATGGGCCATAGCGCTTCTCTCGCCTGTGATGACGGACGAGAGCAACTTGCATTAGAGCCGTGACGACAAAGAGGAAACTGAAAATCTCGTCAGACCCAACTTGAAATGGGATGAATGTGTCGACTTACGCGGCAATGATGGAAACAGCGAAGGAAACAGTGTTCAATCGACATGCCAAATGAAGATTTGGGGCGTATGTCAAGTTTTGACCTTTACCAAAGCCAAAGCCTCCTTGTCCATAGCCAGGGTCCTTACTATTACTTGGGCCGTTACCAAGGGGTGTATTGACGACACCAGTGCAAGAATGGGCACCATCACGAGTCATGACCGCAATAGCAACCATAGCAGCAATGAAGAGGACGTCCAGAACGACAGCCAGGAAGGCAAAGAACGACACTCCACCAAGGAAGCATGTCAGCAAGACAGCGAAGATCATGTAGAGCGTTGCTGCGCCGGAAAGACCCTCAACCGCCTTCTTCCATGTTGCGATTGGAAGATTTCGGTCAGAAAGGACAGAAAGGAAGTACGAGTAGACGCCAAGGATGATTGCCGAACAGCAAAAGATGATGGCCTGAGACGATTAGCATGCATCTTGATAACTACTTTGATTTTTTGAAGCCGTACATAGAGGAATGTTTGGAACAGGCCTGAATCAGAATGAGCATTGGAATTTGATCTATACAGTTGGATTGTAGAACTTACGCAGAGCACCACCTGCTACCGAAGGCATATTGTCACACTCCTCGGGAGAATTAGTGGATTAAACTCGAACAGAAGATATGACAAATGTGAGGGCCAAAGTTGGGGGTTAAGAGATCTGAGCGCTGGACCCGTTGGCAGTTGCGGCTCCCCCGAAGATTATATCCTGGCCAGCAAGGGTAGGGGCAAGCAAGAATTAAAGATGCGGGAAGGTGACGTCGTGGCTCGACAGGCCCGTGCCAAGTTTCCTCAGGTCATTTGCGGTCACAAGCGCTGCGAGCCACGGCTTCCAAGCCTTACGCTGCCTTCTTGGCCTTCATTTCGTCATCGCACCGCCATCATCGAATCATACGCGCCACGATTTAATAGAGCTAATCGTTCGACTACGGACATTTTATCCGGAGCACATATCCGCTGAAGTTAAACTTGTCTAAGACTCCGAGATGGATTGCAAACCCATCATGCGACGACGAAAGCGACAACGAGACCCTTTGCTACGCTTGTTGTTCCTTCATTCTAGAATTCAACAGGAAGCAAGGAATCCTACTAATTAGGTGAGTTGTGTCCTGTTGGCGTACAACAATTTCGGTAGGGCCGGAGCAGCGATCATCGCAATCTTCGATTCGGGTGTCCTTGTGGCGCACGCGTTCCGGGGTAAGCCACCCAAGAAGCCAGCGCGCCGATCTATCATCTTTTCCTCTTTCATCTCCGAAATATCCCCTTTAGACTTTTTTCAAGCTCGGCCTGCATCACGCTGCATGAGTAGCGTACACACGACCCGGATCGCAATATGTGTGAGACTCGTGCATTGCATGTGCAAAGTACTCGTTATACCCAGCAACCGAAATCGCAAACTGGACGAAGAGTCATTTGTGGACACGTTGATTGAGAAGCAACGATGAGTCTCCTCAACATAATTGCCATCGCCATTGAAAGATAGTGAAGCCTTACATACTGGACTATGTACAAGAGGACTACTACCCAAAGTTCATCAAAAGATTTCTCGTGGGTGTTTGCTTTGATTGACCGATCCCGGTTAGTGCAGAGTTTTCCATCCTTTGAACCAGAAATAAGATCGTTCCCCCTCTATATCGACTCACCTGTTGCTGAAAAATATGCGAAGAAGATGGCTGGGAAAATAGCGTCCGCCGTGGAACCAGAGCGTCAGCTACCTTCTCTCCTCACGGATACTCGCGCAGCGCTTCAGTTCTCCCCGGCTGCCTCTTGAACCTACGAGCGCTTGCCAAACACCTTGTCGTAGTTCACCAGCGTGAACCGGAACTTCACGTCATTCTTGTAGACCCGCTCGACCGCCTCCTTGCAGCCCGCCTCGCTGATATCGATCGTCTCCACCCAACTCTTCACGTTCTGCTTGCTCGCCAGTTCAAACATGGCTATCATCTCCGGTCGATTTCCAATGTGGCTTGCCCCGATGTAGCAGCCGTTGGGCGCAAAGTCCTGCGCGTTGATCGTCGGTAACGGCTCATCCGGGAAGCCAACGTTGTGGAAGGTACCGTTGACCTTGAGGGTGGAGAAGTAATCGCTGAGCTTGAACTTGTGAGTCGCGTCGGCGCAGTTCAGGATGAAGTCAAGAGTGAAAGGGATCTCCTTGGCCCAGTCTGCCGATGCAGTTGAGATGAAGTGTTTGGCGCCCAACTTCAGCGCGTCGTCCTTTTTGTGGGGCGAGTGTGAGATGGCGTAGACTTCAGCGCCGAGTGCGGCAGCCCAAAGAATGCCGAAGTGGCCGAGACCGCCTCTGAAGAAAAGCTGAATGTTAGTATCCTGGTATAACAGTTTCTGACGGAACGAGAGCGAGAATTTACAGTCCGACGACGCCAACCTTCTTCCCAGGCCCAGCGCCTAACCTCACTAGCGGGCTGTACGTCGTCAATCCCGCACACAGCATCGGCGCCGCCAAATCGGTAGGGATATTATCCGGGATTTTGAAGGTGAAGTACTCATGCGCGCGGATATGGCTGGAATAACCTCCCATCGAGATTGTGCCATCCGGATACGGTGCACCGTACGTGTCGATGGCGTTCGGGCAGTAATTCTCCTGATCGGCTTTGCAATTCTTACAGGTCAGGTCGGCTCCGATTTGTGCACCCACCCCCACGCGGTCCCCAACTTTGACCGTCTTGACATCCTTGCCAACCTTGATGGCTTTGCCGATGACTTCGTGGCCGACGCAGATGGGCATGGGTGCGTCTCCCCAACCGCCGTTGATGGTGTGGACATCGGAACCGCAGCTGCGTGGAAGGGTGATAGTCAGATAGGTGTTGCATGTAGCGTTGAACGTTTATTGGCAAACTTACACGCCGCAAGCGTCGATGGCAACATCAATGTCGCGGTCTTCGAAAGGTTTAAGTTTGAACTAAGTAGATAATAAGCATTTACGTTACGCAGTCACAGAGGCCGTCGTTGTTACTTCTCCCTTTTTGAAGTCAGTCCAATTCTTCTGGTCATGGATCAAGAATCCTTCGGCAGTCTCTGGATAAGGCATGATGGCTTAAATGATGTGATCGACAAGAATGCGGAGATTCTGAAGGATTGTAACACAAAATCGAGAGACGATGCAAGAATTGGGAGAAGTAGTAAAGCAAATTGATATTCAATCCTTGCAACAAAGTTGTGCGCATGGCGGGGGAGGGGCAAATTTGTATGATCTAAAGTTGAGATGGGAAATTTTTCACGACTCACGTCATGGATGCGACATGCATCATCGATCCCGTTGCTCGACGGGGCTCTAAGGAAGCTCCGATCATTACCATCCAGCGACTAGTCCGAAGAAAGGGCGAGAGTGAGAGACCGCGACTGCTGCCCTGAGAATCATCAATGAAGTACTCAGTCCCATGTATAATCTAGCGAATCGATCTTCTGGAATCTGATTCTCGTTTCGTGATGCTCTCTCGGGTGGACCTGAAACTTCTCGTAGGTCGTTGTCGTGGGAGTACTAAAGTCCGCTGTGGCGACCTCGTGAGTGCTGCTCGTCCCACCAATCATCTTCCGCTCACTTTCTTTTCTCCACTCTTGCCTAAATGATCCTCTCTCAGAAAGGCGTCTCTCCCCCTTCGTTGAACCTTCCTTTGATACTTGCTGCCTACCCTCCGAAAGGTGCTTAGCCTGCAGTATACTTTCTTCGAAGGAGGCGAGACGAGCATAAGCTCGAGACAGGATCTGGTTGCCGCGTGCTCGAATCTACCGGGATCAGAGTAGGCAATTCAGATCCCGAGCCGAGTCGCGAGTGGCTATCTTTCCAAAGCCTTCAATTATTGGCAAGCATCCGGTTGGACGGGCCATTCCGTGTGGATGAAATTACCTGCGCTCAGCCATGGTATCTGCAAAAAGAACTAAAGTGAGTAGTCCGAGAGTCAACCATGGGGCAGATCCATCCGGGTATCAAATCCTACTGCTTTCTCCAATCATCTCTTCAAGTCCGTCTTGTGAAATGCTCGCATTTCCGACTTTGGACGCTTCGGGCCAGTCTTCCTACAGTGCGCGAGCTATTGGTGCCTCACTATAATGTGATGCAAGCCCAGAACGGTGTCTCTCGCCTACGTTAGTGAGATGCCGTGGATGGGCAGATGAACACGCGGGAACGTGGACTACTCTACCCCACCATGTCATACATGACCGGGTTTGCGGGGAAGCTACCTGACTGTAGTACTGCTGGGTGTCTACTTACTTTGTTTCTACGCCTCACTTGCCACATTAAGGATCCCGCCATGGCGCAAAGATAAACCGTTTTGCCAGCCGTAGGGCTTGCAATCAGGCCAGGATTGCCAAGGATGGCCTAATCGTGGGACAATCACGGCCGAGTTAGTTGGAAAGCTCCTCTCAAGGCTTGGGACTATAAACCTGGGAAGAAATTCCTCGTCCCCCGATAGGAAAGTACGGTTGGCCTTCTTTCATTTGTTTGTTATCTCCAGATCCTCTTCTCTTCCCCGGCTCTCAGTGCTCTGTCTTGCTTTTCGTATCTTTCGAAGCTTTCGAAAATCGACCTTCACTACTCTACTTTCTTGAGAAAGCCTTTTACGCAGAACAAGATGAAGGCCCTTCGCTTTCACGGTCAGCATGACCTCCGCCTCGAAGATATTCCCGTGCCCCAATGTGGTTCTGGCCAAGTCAAGCTCAAGCCCGCTTGGGTGGGCATCTGCGGGAGTGACTTACACGAGTATGTCGGTGGTCCAAATATCTGCCCGACAAGCCCGCATCCCCTCACCGGCGAATCGATACCGCTTGTCTTCGGTCATGAGTTCAGTGGCGTTGTAGAAGAGGTCGGAGAGGGCGTGACACGCGTCAAGGCCGGCGACAGAGTTGTGGTACAGCCAATCATTTACGATGACACTTGCGCAGCATGCAAAGAATCTTGGATCAACTGTTGCTACAGTGGAGGTTTTATCGGGCTGAGCGGATGGGGTGGAGGCTTATCAGAGCATGTCGTTGCTCCAGAGAAGAGCATATACAAGATACCGGATAACGTGTCACTGGAGATTGGGGCGCTGATTGAGCCGCTATCCGTGGGCTGGCACGCCGTCAAGATCTCTCCTTACAAGCCAGGAGATTCGGTTCTGATTTTGGGCGGTGGCCCAATTGGACTGGCCGTCATTCAAGCGTTGAAAGCCAAAAGTCCAAAACAAATTATTGTATCAGAAGTTTCACCGCGCAGGAAGGAATACGCGAAACAATTCGGAGCTGATTTCATTCTTGATCCTACAAAGGATGACGTCGTCTCAGAGTGCAAACGGCTTTGCAATGGTGTGGGTCCTGATGTGGCGTTTGACGCCGCAGGAGTGCAGTCGGCGTTGACGCAGGCCATTCATTCACTCCGCGCCCATGGCACACTGGTCAATATAGCTGTGTGGGAGAAGTCAGCTCAAATTACGCCCAACGATCTCCTATTCCAGGAGAAGAGATATATGGGTATCGCAACGTACGTGCAAGGCGATTTTCAGGAAGTCATTGATGCAATTTCGCAGGGAAAAATGCACCCTCAGGAAATGATCACCAAAAAGATCAAACTAGACGACGTAGTGGGAGAAGGATTCGAGACTTTACTCAAAGATAAGGACAAACAGGTCAAAATCCTGGTCGACATGGGTAGTAACTGAGATAGATGCATCTCCTTTTTTGTATTCCTATTAACCAGAAGATCTCAACATCGGTTTGCATATATGTATCCTTCTTTCTCTGTCAATACTTTAACCCAGATACCGATCACTTGCCAAAAAACTCTTAACATTCGGTCTGTTTTCAACGGCATCAACAAGCTGACTTAGTCTTGGGTACTCTTTCAATCCGGCACGACCATCCTGCGTTAGCTGGTCATCATGACAAATTTGGTAGAGTACGAGATCGGCGTATGAAATCTTCTGACCGAGGACAAAAGAGCCAGACGTTGATGTAGAATGGGACTCAAGATGCCGCTCCAATCCCTTGAGGAATACGGGACGAGTGTTCCTGCAATAATCGCCGTAAGTTTGCTCTCGATCGTCGCTGAAATAAGCATCAACAAATTTCGTCCGCCCTTTGATTTACGTTATGTATCGTCAATTCCAATAGCGTGTCCGATTCGTGGTAGCGGCACATACAATCAATGACAATATCACATATCACATCCGTCCAGTACTTTTCCTCTTCCGTCTCACCCTCGTAGGCGCCCAGTTGCCTCGCAAAGTGTCTCAAGATGGCGTAACTCTGAGTCAAGATCTTGTCATTGAGCAATACCAGCGGGAGAGAGCCAAGAGGGTTCAGATCAGTCAGCTGCTCTCTCTTGAAGCTCGGGAATTCATCGAATGAGTAGCGAACGTCCTTGTACGCGAGGCCGGCATCCTAAGGGAGGTTAGAGAGAACATCGGAGCTAATGCGAAGGCAAACTCACTTCGCACATAAGACGAATGACTTGGCCCCTTCCCCTCGAAAGGGAGTCAAAGTAATGTATCTCTGGAACGCCACCAATCGCTCCGTTAGCAGGGCTGGGGACGCCGAACGTCTTGGTAGTAGGCATGCTGCACGGTGAGCAAACTTTGAGATCAGAGGATTGTGCTACAAGATCTTGCTGAGGTGTATTTGCCACCCGTAGGGTGAGCTGCTAAATATATGCAAGGTCATTTCAAATCTCATCAATCGAGACTCATGTTTACACAACCATCCTAACGGTAATGGTGTGGAAAAAGATGATTAATCTGGCATCTGGTGGGGTACTCTATCGTAATCTGCATAAGGGGAAAACTCGGAAGAAAGGGCATTTATAATGTAAAAAATGTAATCTTCCCTATTGCGCCTCAGTACAACCTTAAATTCGCTGATGTTGTAAGCAATAGCAAGGTGAAAGACAGCACTCCACTTCGTAGGAGCGCAGCAGAAAGTTCAAGATGTGGGGCCCTCTGCATTCTCACCGGTACCTGTGCCTGCTGAACAGGAATGCAATTGAACGGTAGAAGCTGAAGAGACTTGACCTAGACGCGTACAAGAACGAAAGCATTTTTCGCTTGCAGCAATAAGCGACCTTGGCACTTTGAATCGCGTGGAGTAGGTAACGTTCGCAAACCAGAAACAACCTCGCAGTAGGTAGATAAGTGGAAGAAACTGACTACGGTAATCTTGCTATTATAGGTTTAGTCGTAGTTAGACCCTGCCTCTATGCTAGTCGCAAAGTATTCAAAGATTTCCTTCTCTTCATTCGCATTTGTTCGTTAAGATTACTCCATATATAAGGTATGTCCTGCTAGAGAAGGTAGGGAAGTAAATGACGTCTGGCTATATCCCGAGCTATCTAAATTCTCTCCTGATATTTCCAGTCACGATAGATCTTGTCTGAGGCTGGAGTTTCGTCGGCTTCCGCGCCGCCTTGACCTAGCGAATAGCCCGTGCTCTTCTCGTTGATCACTTCGTCATCAGCCACAAAAAGCGGCCTTTTACTTTCAGTTCACAGTGATAGAATTGAAAGGTTTAACTGAGATTAGCATTGGGACAATGAGTATGTGCAGGATAAAAGCGAATTGGTGTTCTATGGCGTTGTGTCTGACGCTAAAAGCCGCAACTGGCTGATGAGAATTTGTCAAATGCTATCAACGGCTTTCTCTAGAATATCCACAACCTGAGTGCGGAACTCTCGTTGCAGTTTTGCATCCTCTTTTGTGTCATCCATGACTTTGAAGTCGCCATTTAAGCATTTTAGAACAACCATCTTGTACTTTTCCCCTGTTCGAGAGGCCAGGCGCTTCTCTGCTTGCGCAATGAGGCATTTCTTGATCGACATTGGATCCCGCAATTTTTTGAACTGGTCCTTCTCAAGAGATATGGCAGGCTGCCAAAGGCCAGTCTCTAATAGCACAACACCAAGGGCGTATATATCGTGTAGCTTGTTGAAAGGGCATGATGGGCTTTGCTGACGTTCAGGATGTCGGTAAACATCGCGAAGCGGGCATGTGTCTTCAATGCCAGATGAAAAATATCTCTCGGGACGGCTGAAATCAAAACCAAGCACCCAGGGCTGAGAGAAGTGGAGATTTCTGCGGGATTCACTCGAACGCTCGTTGCCATCCTCAGTGGGAAAGAAAAGTATGTTAGCGCTGCGAAAGCTTTCGTGCACCTGTTCAGAAGTCAGAATATCTATGCCCAGGCGGGGCAGGAAGCAAACCCATTTGACAAGTTGAAGCTGCGAAATACATCGCGCCAGGCCAAGTGCCAAACGAAATTTATCACCTAAGGATGGTTTCATGGATACCGAAAGGGAAAGGACTTCGAAAAGGCTTATGGGATCCGGACGTACGCCAGGTGGCACCGCAAAGATGAAGGAATATTCGTTGGTCAGAGGCTTTAGTATCCAACCTATACAAGAGGGCATTCTGAATAGGAGCTCTTTTGGTTGGTGAAGCAGTTTCGCCAGGTGGTCCACAAGTTCTCTTGTTCGAGAGTCGATGACAACTGGAACTGGTGCATCGCTATCGTAGGAGCGGAATTCAACTAATGCTGGTTTTCCCTCCCACTCAATGACACCAAACTTGTCTCCAAATCTCTTTGCGTTCTCGACGGCGGGCAGAAGCTTTGGATCCTTAAGCTCTGACGTTTCCTCGGTGCTCTCCGCATAGCTTGCGGCCAAGTGAAGTCTTGCATCGACGTTGAATCCCAGCTTTTTTGAGTTGGAATCGTTTTCCAGGCGTCGCAGGTGCTGTAACTCGACACCGATTGACATAGACAGGCACCATAGCTTGATGTTAGCAAGAATCCTACCATTGAGCTCGGCGAAGTCCTTGATAAGCGTCGTGATACGTTTCTTGTCGAGTAATGTCCATCGCAATCGTTTAGAGATGTTAGAGGTAGAATTTCCGTCCGACGCGATTGTTTTGTCGGCCCGCCGCGGGCGACTCAGAAGCCGATGAGCTTCCTCAACGACGCTGCATAATTCTTCTAAGAACAGCTGAATCTCATTTTGAACTTCTTCATCAAATTGCTCGAACAAAGCATTACCCTCGTACTCCTAAATATGGTTCAACATCGCTTCAGTATCGATTATCGACGGTCATACAGACTGGAGATGGCTGGAATAACAGTAACCGCAAGGCTCGAGTTCGATGAATTTCATCCCTGGTCTTATTCTCAAGACTCCTCGATTCCTATGAGCTCTTAGTCGGGTTTGGACGCGCATTCACTTCGACTCGTACGCTATCAAAAGCTCTGTACGCAGACAGAAGCTCAGCTGTTGCTTTACCCAATTTCCATAGCTGGTCAAACACCGCAAGGGTCAGTCCAGCAATACTCAAAGGATCCATCCGAACGAAACTTAGCCGGCAAGGAAAGTCATGAAGTCCGTCGGAACTGCGCACAGCTGTTTAAATAGGCTTCGGCGAGGCCCCGACGTTATGTTGTATCAGCCTTGACGCAGCCTCGCCTGTCACGCTGAAGCACCTATGCATTCAGCACATTGGCTAGAACCAGCCTCACAAGCGTTTCTTTTTATGGCACCTAGCCTCACTCCAGCCTGATTCCGGTGTGTTGGACATGAGCAGTCGTAACTCCAGCATTATTGGGGCCATGTGAGCACCGGCACAGAAAGGATGTGGTGAATTCAAGACTTGGAAGCTATATATCTACGCTATGGAATCTAATACATCGAGTTTCGAGCTAATTGAGGTATGTCTTCGAGCTTAGATTTACCGATTTTTGGCCTTCCATACTAATATATTTTGGATTCAGACACAATCTTCCGCCCTGAGCTGGGTAACACGCCTATCTCGAACTCGCGTCTCGAGCATTGACTCGATTGGTTTAAGCAGCGCCTCAAGCTTGCGCTTACAAGGCCTCGATGATGTGCTGAAGACAATACAAAAGCTGCAGCTCCCAAGATACTCTGATGAAGAGGTGGAACGCGCCGAGACTGTGGGGCAGGGTGAAACCTACATTGTCGAAAGGTGTATCGTCGGGAAGCGAGTTCTCGCGATAAAAATGTTGAAGATCAGTGACGTATCAAATGACACTACAAAGTTCTTACGGAGGCTCAATTCTGTGTTATTAGAGCTGCGTATAATGCACCATAAACCCCTCCGTGCCCATCCGAACATTCTCAACCTTGTGGCGTACGGCTGGAGTAATCAACAGAATCGCATTCTTCCATACATTTTCGTGGAATATAGTTCCTGTGGAACTTTCCGCGACTACTTACAATCGAATAATCTCAAGCTACGCCACAAGGAGATATTACTTGGAGACGTGGCCCTTGGAACTGCTGCTCTCCACTATGCATCCATTGTACACGGAGATTTAAAATTGGAGAATGTCCTCATTTTTCACTCGTGGGACCGGCCTTCTGGAGTGGTGGCTAAATTAGCTGACTTCGGTCATTCTCTTTTGCTTCTTGCAACTGACAAAGATCGCCCTCCACCAAGATATGATGGCACACCACTGTTTGTAGCATCTGTCTGTTCTTTTTCCAAATGATCTCTTGCTGATTTGGCGCTCCAGTTACAATGCACCTGAAGTTTCCACGCAACAGTCGGACCGACTAGGTTGCAGCCAGCTGTATAAATGCGACGTTTGGGCGTTTGGCTTGCTTGCTTGGGAGGCTCTTCTGGATGGCGATCGTTACATAGATCACTTGCCCACACGCAAGGAGGCCCCTGAGACATCTCGATCGCTACTTAGCAGTAACGAGTTCTCCTCTCTGTTAGAATTAGCCAAAAATGCCGTTCCACCCACGCCAGGTACTATGCAGGGGCCTTTCTTCCGAGGACTGTTCAATCTCACTCTCAAAATTGATTCGGAATCGCGAACTTCAGATTTAGCGGCATTGCCCGTTATTTCTCAATGGCAGTAAGGGGCCACCTGCCTAGGAAACCTGCGGGACCAGTGTGCTGACGGTCGTAAAGTGATAATAGTTTGGCAAAGCTGGATGCTAATCTTGCCTTGCACTCGGGGACGTCTGACTGGTCTTTCGAGGTATGTTACTCACTGCTCAAGAAGGCGTTGTCATAACATTTGAACCCAGATGTTTCGGGCAGACGGTGGATTTGAGATCTCATGGAACATTCAGGAGCAAATTTTCCATGATTTTGAGAGATGCCATAACTCGTTGAATAAACAGACCATGCAAGCCATGGAATCTGCCTGGGAGCTGGCCCTCTGCCATTTCCTCGAATTTGGTACCCCACAGAATTTTCAGCTGGCTGCCGAATTTGCAAAGAAGGCACAAGGTTATGACCAGATACTGACCAGCCTCACACCCGTGCTCATTCCCGACAGTCTCCAAAACACCTGTAACACGGAATGGTACAACTCTATTGTCGTCTCAGCCTTTTGCACAACGCCATCACTGGTTAGAGACAAATTAATTAGCCTCGATCTTGGCAACATCAAATCGAAGCAGATCCGCTTCCCAAATTACACGAAGTTCTCTTCGTGGCTCTTGTCAAATTCAGAGAGACTGGATCTATCTACTACATCAGTCTGGATTAACGATCTGGATAAGCCTCTGGACGTCGCCGACACCTTGATACTGTTTAGAGACTTATCGCTTTTGATGACCATCAGTACAAAACTTAGCAGTAAAAGCCGACGCAATCTTGATGCCGCCGGGTTTGTTCCCTATTCAAACCAGACACCTCTGGTTCATGCTATTCGTACCGGACTGGTCGGAGCTGCTTCAGCGCTTCTAAAACAGGGCGAAAGCCCACAAGCCCGATGTGTTGATGGCACAAATGCATTTCATTGGTTATTTCTGCTCGGTGACTCTGTTCGAAATTTTGCTCGCAAAAAGCTAACCCCATACCTGCATGATCCGGCTCTCCATGCCCCTTCTCATACCGTTAATGTTCTGCACAAGCAGTGGCCTCTGCATTTACTCGGGACGCCGATAGCATTTGCAATAGCATCGAGGTCCAAAGACGCGGTTCTTGCGCTTCTCGAGCTTGGAGCGGACCCCAAAGCCCTAGTCTATCATTTAGGTCAATTTGGAGAAACCGATCATCGCTCTCACTGGAACTCACTTCATCTTGCCATTAAATATCACCTGCCTGATGTTCTAGATGTACTCTTAGGATATCTGTCGTCTGGGTTTCCGAAGTCATCCGTGCCGTATGCATGTGCTCTTGGCTTCTCATCTCCAGTGGAAAGGCGTGCTATACACGGAAAAGACCAGAAGAAGAATTTGATGGATACAATCAGAAAGATCCAAGGTACCAAAGATACTCTTGCGCAGGCAGTTGGCTTCCAAACCAAGCAAAATCTTCGATTTGCGACTTCAAGCGGAGTAAGCCCCTTTATGCAAGCTATCGACTTCAACGACACAGCTGTCGTGTCTGCGCTCGTTGAAGCCGACCCTCTCCTTGCTGAACATGTCTTGGGAGACCCCCAGGACAAGCAAAAGTATACTTATCCTATTCACTTTGCGGCGCAGCTTGCCAGTCACAGGAACACTCCCTCCTCAATTAACATTTTGAGGATTATCAAGGAATCTGGCCAGAGCGGCCTACAAGCAGTTGATTCTGATCACCGCTCACCTCTCCACCTTGCTGTCACAGGCCCATATGATTGTGCTTCGCAGTACATACTCCGTGAAGCACCTGAATTGCTCCATTCAAGAGACTCGGGCGGAAAAACGGCACTGCTCATCAGCCATTCAGCTCGTAATAGTGAATGGCTACTCTCACGGGGCGCTGATATCGAGGTCTTTGATAACGAAAGTCGATCTGCTTTGCATTGGGCCTGTCTCCACGAAGCTCTTGACGTTGTGCAAGTTCTATTGAGATATGAAGCAAGTGTGAACTGCCAATCTTTGATGTGGGGAACCCCACTTCATTGTGCTATTCTGAAGAAGAATCGGGAGATCGCCATGGCCCTACTTCAAAATGGCGCAGCTGTTAATGCCCGCGACTACGTTGGCAATACACCATTCAACATGGCAGTTCATAGCTCTCGAAAAGATATAGCTCACTTATTACTGCAGTATGGAGCCGAAGTCACGATCGCAAATGATCTTGACGAGACTCCAATAGCTGCCGCCATCGAGTCTGGTGATTTTGCGGCTGTTCAAGCTATTGCCCCGTTGATAAGGGCAGACAGCATTGTCAAGCCCTCAGAGCTTGAGACGCCCCTGCATATGTGCGCTCGATCTGGCGATGTAGAGATGATGAAATTGTTTTTGCAGAAACCAGCTGCATCCGTTAGTCTGGATGGCAATATTGATGGCCGAAGCCCGTTTCTTCTTACGGCAATGTATGCGCATGTGAAGGCTGGGAGACTGTTGCTTGATGCTGGTCTTGCAGATGTGCGCGAAAAAGATCGCTTTGGTCATACAGCCTTCCATCTGGTACTATTGGATTCCTACAACATCACTCGATCGTCTAGGGAGCAAAGATTATCCTTCTGCAGTCTCCTTCGTGAATTTGATGCACCAGTGAGTGAAAAGGATCAGTGCGGTAGAACACCGTGGTATATTGCTCTGCGTGACTTTCTGCAAAAAGACGAAAGCGAGGAGAGGCCTGCGAGTACCGAATTTCTGGTTTTTTTGCTGGAGTACGGAGGAGTTCTGGCGTGCCAAACCTCAGTCAAGGTCGGCAAACCGGTTGAAGGTACACTGCTTCACCGAGCTATTACACTTGAAGACGCACCGCTTTTCGCTGCTCTTATCCGAGCTCACCTCGTCGAGGAAACAGACATCGAGCTCATGATTAGACGCCACAAGCGTGGTAAATTAAGCAAGGACAAATTCGCCAAGCAATTCGCTAGTGCTCTGTTCAGGTGCGCCTTAAATAACCATCCGGCGTCACAGATGACCTCATGGTATTTAAGAATGGACACAGACAAATTTGCGGCTTCGGCGTTTGGATTGGACCCTTACACAATTAAGCCAGCGAAGAACGGAGAATCTGAGGATAGGGTCGATACAATCGTCTGGTTGGCCCGCAGACCAGACGATGACAAATAATCCGTAGGCATGGGAGATCCAAGACTCATTCATGCCGCCATGAACGGGCACTCTGACCGTCTGATCTCCCAACCTATCAAATTGGAGAGCCCTCTAAAAGTAGAAAAATATTAAGAGTGTAACCAATGTACACCAAACTCTGCATGGTCAATGTCTTTTAGTTGACACTGCCCATGTATGGCTTGCTGCGTCCCGTTCGAGTCTCAGTTGTCAGGATTAAATATCATGTTGCACTTCCAATTGCTACCATTATACCAGGCTCAGAGCGCTACTTCCGTAAATCTCCATTCCCATCCTCATGTGTGCCAGCAGGAATGCGCATTTCAGAGAAAGATAGAGGTTAATAGAAGGCAGCAGTACCAGATTCCAACACCTCATCTTTGGTTCACGGATTCCTTGCTTACCTCAAAAGGTAAACTCAATTAGCCTAGGTCCCAGTCTCAGTCTCCACTCCTGGCTTCCGTCCCTCCAATCCTCCTGTAACCGTGTTTCTTAACTTCCTCAATCCTATCACCGCCTCGTCTTTTGCAAATTTGACGTTCCGCGCTGGCTTCCACTGCATCAGACCGCGCTGCTTCCGTTGCTCCGTCCGCCTGTTCTGCTTATTCATGCTCTTACTATCCTGCGTCGTCGAGCGACTCATCCCCGAATCCTGCGTCGTGCCCGTCCGCTGCGTCGCCAGAGACGCGCGACCCTCGTCAGGACCATCGGCACCTCCAACACCGTTCACCTCCCCACCATTCGTATTCGTCGCATCCCTTATCCCCAGATCCTGATCATCAGAATCCTCATCTCCATCCTCCTCATCACTCTCATCCGCCCCCTCCACATTCCCATCCTCCACATCCGGATGATGCGGATCATGCAACGGCTGCTCCCTCCCCGGTTCCCTTCGCTTCCTTCCCTCCGCATCCACATACGCCTTAGGATCATGGCCGAACGCGCCCGACCAATCCGCCCCTTCCTTATCCAACCACTTCCGCTTCTCCGCCTCGCTCGCCCCCTTCAGCACATCCCGCCCCTGCATCAGACTCTCATCGTGCAGTGTCTGCACGCGATCCGGCAGCTCCTTGTCGACGCTGCGGGTGCGCACGCCCTCAGCGAAGCACGCCTCCCACGTCTCGAAGGTCTCGCGCGAGTCGTTGTCTGCGACGAAGCGCTCGTGGCTGTCGTCCATGCCCGCTTTGAAGCGCGCGCGGAACTGCAGTCGGCCGACTTCCTTGAGGTCGTCCAGCCCCGGCTCGTCTGTCTTGTTGCTGTCCGTGATGTAGTTCTGGCACAGGCGCGCGGGCGCCGACGTCTGCCAGATGGGGATGTTGATCGGGGTGTCCTCGTTGTCGATGAGGTGGTGCAGCCAGATGACGGCGTAGGCGTCGGCTTTGCGTTTGTTGGGGACATGGAATTCGAAGACGACGGGCGAGCGGTAGCGGTATTTGACGGGGAGGTGCGTCGAGTTGTTCTTGGCGTTCTTTTCGGGGTTTTTCGATAGGTCGAAGAAGACGCCGTCGCCTTCGGGGAGTTTGTCGCACTGGGTGCGCGAGATGTAGCCGATGGATCCACCGGTTCGCATCTTGAGCTTGGCGCTTTGATTGTAGCCTGTCGCTAGGATTCGCTCGCTGGTGAACTCGAAACTACCAACATCCCAGCCCAACATGTTTGGAGGAAGCCGAGTCTCGACACTGCGGAAGAGAAGTGAGATACGAATGCGGCCAAAGCCAATGCCGCCGTCGAGTGGGTACCAACGGGTCGCTTGAGAGGAGGTTTCGAGAATGTCGGAGAGTTTGAGGGGAACAACACCGAGGATGGGATCATGTTGTCGGTGACGAGAGTCGCGAACCGTGACAGTGATTATGGCGCTCCGCCAGTCGCGAATGAAGCGTTCAGTACCAGCGTTGAAAATGGGTTGGCTGCTTACAGCCTTGGAACGGGTGCGGTAGATCTAGAGCAGAATCAGAATACATCTAGGGTCTTCGAAACAAGGACGAAGAGAGTGGTTGTGACTTACAAGCTCGTCATTGAAAAGTATGGTGCAGTAACTCGTTGGAAGGTCCTTACCCGACTCTTCGGTACTTTCACCATACGGCTTCGCAGGCTCATATTCGCGTCCATTGCGGTTACCATCACTACCAGCGACGTTTTCGAGCTCGAGGTTGACAATTTGATGGATAATGACGCTGCAGATACCGCTGGGCCACAGTGGATCTGGCGGCGTATGCGCAACAGCGTCATCCTGCTCTGTGTTCAACGTCCCTTTCTCATCCTGAAGCTCAGGATGGTCTTTGAGCTGATCAGGTAAGTTTTTATTCTTGCCGTCCGTACGTAGAGCTGGTCTAAACTTGGGTTTGCCGAAAAATCCAATCTCCCAGTGAAGTTCACCCGGCATCTCACTCTCGGCCTCCATACCAGTGAGTTTGGAGACTTGAGGGTACATCTTTCCTGGGTGCTGGATCATCTTCTGCATCGATAGTTCAACTTTACCCACAATGTCATCTGCGCTGTGACGATCAGAATCCCAGAGCTCGACACTCAGGTTTTCATTGGCTTTGATGTATTCTGGTGTGACCAAAAGCGCAGCAGTCTCCTCCCAGATTGGATTCAAGTCGTCTGTGATGACTCGAGTGCAATACATTGGTTTTCCATATTTCGAGAATGCCAATGTGATGTAAGGATCGCTGCCACCGTGCTTGCTACCACGCTTGTCTTGCTTGCTGAGACCTACTGCACGATGAATTCGAATCCACAATGCGCCGAGGGCCTGAACGTCTTTCTGTATGTCATCGCCCTGGAGCATGGCTCGCATGTCCATAGTCATCATCTTTGGAGCCACATACATGCTTGCTGCCGCACCGATTGCGTAGTTGACGAAATTCGAGATAAGCGGCAGATTCAAGATGTTGACGCCTTTCTCTACCATAGGAATGCAGCCGGCTTGAACTTGCGGCAGACCCATCAACGTGAAAGTCAAAGTCTTTAAGAACGGAGGCTCTGGAGTCATGGCCAGTCGTAACCGTACAGTTCCCACCAGGCTTTGGAGCTCCACAAAAATTGGCAACGGAACTCCAAATAGGCCCTTGATGCCGAGATAGAACACGAGCTGCATATGCATGTTACGAGCCTTGTCTGAAGCTCGCTTGCCTGTTGGTGAAGCGTGGTAGGCAAAGGAGCATTCAATATTGTAGGCATCACCACCCTCCTCATCAGCAGCTGCTTCTTGAGGATCCTTAGTCTTCTTGTTCTCTTCATGAATTGCTGTCTTGAGTTCCTTCATGTGAGAGTCGGGAAGAGCTCGCAGACTAAGAATGCGGATAGGATTGCTGCCCTGATTTATTTCTGCCACTCGGACATTTTCGATGACCCCGGGTACGGAGGCTTGCATAACATCCTCAAGCGTATCCGCCACACTTTGAAACATGTCTGGATTAATCAACCCCCACACAGTTCCCAGGAGAGTGTTCATCCATTCTACGGACTCTGGTAGAAGATTTGCTGTGGCCTGCCGCGTCTTAGTATTTATTGTTGGTTCGATGTGATTTGACCTACCGTCTCCCCACGAGTCTTTTCGCTTTCCCACTCAACTTCTCGCCCACTCCGAACTACTTCCTTCGCCCACAGCCAGACGCCTGAAGTCACACACATTGCCAGAGGTATCAAGCCGATCAATTTACCGCCAAACATCCTGCCGAGGATGACGATTGCAGCAAAAATACCAATACACAGAGTTCCTGCTCTCCTTTCCAAGGCGGCGAATGTAGGCTCGTAGCTTACAGACGGCGTGGGGTGAAACAATATATTAGTCTTTTCTCCGTGAATTGGCACATCAGAGGTGCTACCGGGCTCGACTGGGTCCGGTGGAGCAGTGATATCTTGAGCTTCCTTGTATTCTGGATTGGATTGGGAAGGGTCGGTCTTGACAGGCTATAAAATTGCAATATTAGTAAAGAGAAGGACTCAGGGGTGGAAAAGCAGTTTGGTACTCACCGTATCTTTGCCCAGATTCGCATTGGGTACAGATAACTAGATGCATGTGCTTAGAGATGTCGTTACTCAGTTGGTCTATAATATTCTCTCACCACTGGGTTTTCCACGTTCTTGACCATATCTTTGTTAACATCTTCTATGACCACCTGCTTTCCCGTCACAGGGTCTGTAACTTCTTTCTGGTGCGCCTTGATATGAGTCGTTTCCTGGTGGGGCATGACATCGCCATCTTGACCAGCCTTTTGAGCCCGCTTCTTCTCCTTGTTGATTCTATCGACCTCCTTGTCCCGCTCCTTCTTTTCCTTGTCCAAATTCGCAATGAACTTGTTGATCGTTGGCACCGGATTTGCCGCCGAGTAGTGACCACCAGGGGCGCTGGTGAAAAATTTAGTCAGCGAAGAGCAGGTTATATGCATGAGCTCTGGCACTCACTGTTGCGCCTGGGCGTCCGACATGGCGAGCTCCTCCCAGCGTTGGCGTCGGGGACAGCAATGAAACCGAGGAGCTCGAGAAAGTCAATGGAGTTCAGCGTTGACACACTTCCCCCAAAGACAAAGTCTGCAACTCGGGGGCTTTCTCCAGCACTGTGGAAAACAGGATGAAAGGAAGGATCTCGATTATTGGATTTCAACAGACAGGGGGGTGGAGCTCGTGGCTTGTGGCTTGAGGTCGAGATTGCGGGGCTACGTCATGGCGGGATATGCAAAAAGTGCCTCTTCCGGTCCACTGGCCGATTTGTCAATCCAAATTAGGAGTTGTTACTCCTGCAAGTCAAGGGGATAGCGTAGAGCTGGCCTGACAGATGCATACAGCCGCTCTCGGTTCGTCAATGCCGAATTATTGCGTATCAGAACCAAGCAGACCGCCCTGTGGAGCAATCGAGACGGATCAGAGATCTTCCAATAGCGCCACGATCCTGGCAGCACATCCCCATGTCAAGCCACATTCCTTGAGTCTGTGCTTCTGGACGCGTCCTACTTTTTTTTTCGACATCTTTGGACAACGCGACCCTTGCAAGCGACGACATGTCGGGCTGGTTTACGACTTTAATGAATTGTCGCCTGTGTCTTCATGGCGAGCTTGTTGAAGACCAACTGGTGGTTTCCGACGAGGTGGGCAGGTATATCTTCGGATATGGAGTTCAACTCTGCTTACACGTGAAAATAGTAGACCGGCAAGATCCTTAAGAGGACTGGATACATTGGAGGCGAAGCAATAGGTAGGTAGAATTTCAACCACAAGAGTACCAATCCATCTTTACCTCTCGTTTTCCCCTGTGTTGACGCGTGTCGTAAGACCTCGAAGGTGGCATCATTGCCCCAGGCTTCTTGGAGCTGCAGACAAATGGCGTCCTAGGCTTTCACTTTACGCATTTTGAAAACGATGAAAAGTACGAGCAGCAGCTCGAAAAAGTTGCCAAATTCTATGCCAGCCAAGGAGTGACTGGGTTCTGGGGTACCGTGCCCACTGTATCTCCCGACCACTTCCAAAAGGTAGTAGCAGCATTTATCCTTTGTGAACGCCTTGCAATAGAATTTTGATCAATATCCCCGAATAAAACCCAGACCCTCATATACTGATCGTTAGGTACTTCCTTCCCTCCGCCCACGCTCTTTCCCGAACTCTGCCTCCCTCCTCGGTGCGCACGCCGAAGGTCCGTATCTTCACGTCTCAAAAGCTGGCGCCCACAATCCATCACTCTTCCAACTGCCAGCCGAGAACCCTCCATCGAGCGTCTACGGGGATCTCTCCACTGTGAAACTCGTTACCATCGCCCCGGAGCTCGAAGGAAGTTCAAGCTTGATCTCCCAGCTCACGAAAGCCGGCATCAAAGTCTCCCTTGGCCACAGCTCCGCGTAAGGACCCCCTAATCTCCCCCACCATCGATCATCAAAACAATGTCATCTTAACATCACTCTTCCATACAGTACCTACGATGAAGGTCTCACCGCCCTCTCAGCCGGCGCCACCGCCCTAACCCATACACTAAACGCCATGCCCCCACTCCACCATCGCTCCCCACCCTTCGCAGCGCTCATCTCTCCGACCTCACCATCCCTCCCTACTTCGACCTCTCTCGCCGCCAAGCCGAATCCGAATCCACCCTACTACTCCCTGATTGCCGACGGCCACCACCTACACCCATCCATCGTGTCGCTGCTGTACCGTGCGAACCCATCGAAGTGCGTCCTCGTGACTGATAGCGTTGAGCTCGCGGGACTGGAGGATGGTGTGTACGAGGGGCATGCGCAAGTCGAAGGGCGGCAGGTGAAGGAGGGAAGTCGGGTGGTGAAGGAGGGGACCGAGACGTTGATTGGAGGGTGTGCCAGTCTGCAGGGTAAGTCAGAAGATCCACTCATTTTGCCGTTTGTTCTCCTCGCGCGATCCCGTCGACTCTAAGAAGGCTGGGCTAACAAGTAACGGGCAGAATGCGTGAGGAACCTCATGGCGTTCAGTGGCTGTACGCTCGCTGAAGCTGTACGCTGCGTGACGGAAAATATTGCAGACATGACGGGTGACCACACACGCGGAAAGCTAGAAGAGGGCCGAAGAGCGGATTTTGTGGTTCTGAATGATGAGGGCGAAGTCCTGCAGACGTGGATTGCTGGTGTCAAGGTATGGGAGAAACAAGATTAGCCAAGACAAGGGATGCTGGAGACCACTTGTATCGCGTCAAGTGGACCAGACAAAAATGAGACAGGGATGAGACAAATATATTATTCGCTTTATGAGGGCCATCTTCCGTCTACTAGAAATAGCGTTCCCCATTCAGGGATACAACACCATGCTGTGCTGCAGGCGATGTGAGGCATTCCTGCAAACAGAACATTGTTGCATTTCGTACCCGGATATTCCCAAAGGACTCGTGTGACCCATCAACTGTCGATTTCTCTATAACCTCTACGGCCGAATTTGCTGAACACCTTTACACGCACAGGTTTTCACCTGTGTACCCCGGATGTATAGGCTCTGCTGAACGCCGAGAGGTGCAGACAAAGGAAGCCTCGCCCTCATGATGAAAGTAGGAAGCCAATGGATGTGGGACGACCGCTCTAGATGCTAATGCCGGAGCTGTTCTCTTGGTCAGTCAAGTTAATCCCAAGAAAATGACATAGCCTAATTGCAGTGCTATTTACTAACTCGGCTCATCTACAACGTCTTCGTTCCATCTTTTGTCTCGATCCTTAGGCCGTCGCCATGAGCTGCGATCAGCTTCACACCGCTCAGGTCAATGCTTGGCAGCAATCCCGCACCGTGCCTGGTGAAACTTCTATATAATATAATCCAATAACCGAGTACGAAGTCGATATTCGGAGATTCTGTAATAGAATCCTCGAACGCCTGGAATATATGGTTTCAAAGAAACAGGTAGAATCACAGCTAACGACCAGGTTCACTCATTTCCTCTTCCACTTTCAGACATGAGAGATTAGAAAGTAGACCTGAGCGATGGTGGTGTAAGTATACGCCAACCCCGAGCTAGACCTGGGCTAGCTTGAGCTATACCTGGGCTGACCTGCGTAAGTACCGCCGGAGCACTGCCTACAAGCTGATAAGTGATAATAGGCAATGCTGAGCTTTTCATCCCTTTACCTCTTACACTAAGTTACTGACCATATTCAGGCAGCACAGCTTACGGCCGAATTTATAGTATACAGACGTTGGCTTCAATCTCCTATAGCGGGAAGATATCACTTACATTGACCTTCCTCTCATTTTTTCATAGAAAAAGGCGAATGATACTAATCTATGTGTCTTCAGTACCCCCAAATCCCCTGCTTCGCTTAATCACGAAATGGACGCCAAGACGGACTCCGCGAGCGGAGCTAGGTAGAACCAGACCACCACACTTGTGGCCTTTCTCCCACCAGATCCCTCAAACGCTGAGCCGGTTACAGTCTGTCCGCCTGAATTTTCCGATGATTTGCTTCCCAATCTACCGCCAGGGTCCGTAGTGTTCGTGGGATTTCCCAATACCTTTGAAGAATCCGGAAATGAAGTCTTCGCTGTCCTGCTCGAACTTACAGACGCCGTCTGATCCGTAGCCTGTATATCCGTGCCAGTGGACGCGCCAGAGTTTGATCCCGTGCTTGAAATATTGATTGCAGCTGGTGACTTCTCCCTCTGTGTCTGCTCATCGTCCGACGCTAGACTTGTCCCTCTCCCATCATTCGCTACTTTTCCATCAGAGATCAATGTCTCGCTAGATGGGTTGAAGTCGTCGTCCTGACTGGAGGCTACAGAGGTGAGGATGATTTTTGTCAGGCCCGTAAGATTTAGTATACTGGTTAAGGGAGTAGGCGAAGTTGTTGCCGTAGACCCAGTCAGGGTATGTGAATCGGTGGGAGATTCAATTGGAATGGAAGTCGCAATT
Organism: Trypethelium eluteriae; assembly: GCA_021030925.1. NCBI lineage: Eukaryota > Fungi > Ascomycota > Dothideomycetes > Trypetheliales > Trypetheliaceae > Trypethelium > Trypethelium eluteriae. The sequence goes on along the minus strand of JAGFMJ010000121.1, from coordinate 17,687 downwards.
GAAGCGAGAGAGATAGGAGATTTGCTGATTGGTGCAGTTCCACCTGATGTAACTGTAGAATCTGCATTAGGAAAAGAGGCCCTCTCGTAAGTTGTAGAGAAAGAATTTCCAATTACGTGAGGATCTAGCCTTGACGCATATTCGGAAGTTTTGGTGTTTCCAGTTAATGATAATTTCCCTGTATCCACGCTACTTGGGTAAGCGAGTGCTGATGTTGTAATGATGATCCAATCACCATAGCCTCTGATGTTGTTCACTGAGTCAAGGTTCTCAACACCATCACTTCCTTGGGATACTTTATCATCTGAAACCTTTGGGGTAAAATATCCTAATAGGGTAATATTTCCACATCACGCTTACTCAGCAAGAGATCTATATAACCGGCCTACCAAGGCCATTAGGTAGAATCAATCGAGTTTCTTTCCTCCAATTCAGTTGTTTGTTACAACATCAAGTGCACCAATGAGACCACTCCAGATATATTCTGCAAGAGTGTCGTCCGGTCTAGCCCCTTCATCTGTATGGCTTTCAAGTACACTACCTGTGGCAATACCAGTCTCTCGAATCTTCGACAATGTTACATCATCTTGGCTTGGGTCCGTATTATGGAGAGTATTGTCATGACCGTCTAGAGCAGGAATGCCACTGGAGCTTTCTATAGTAGGCCAAGCCCCTTGAGCCTTGGACTGAGTCGGATCACCCTGATTTGGATCGTCGTCCTGAGACGTTATGACATCTCCATCTCGAGGACGACTGCTACTAAGATGTAGAGGAGTAGCATAGGTGCCTTGTGTCGAGGACGGAACTGAAGGATCCTGGTTGGAGTCGATATTCTGAGCATCGTTGTTACCATTCCTTGACGAAGGATGGTTACCAATACCACTAGGTTGCGGCTTGATTGAAGAAGTCTTATCGTCGCTGCCTCTGTGGATCTGACCAGCGACAACTGATGGTGGGGGTTCGGAGGCCTCAGAGGATTTAGTCTCATGAGATCCGGGGTCTGGCGCCGTTGCAGCAGGAGCCGCTGAGGGAGAAGTTGCAGAAATGTCCGGTATAGCCCAGGTCGTCAATAACGATGGTGAGTAAGCCTTGGATGGCTCCGGAACTGCAGCGCTTTCCTGTGCTACTAATGCATGCGGCGGATCATAGAAACCTCCGAACGGGATATCGCAATTCGCCCATGCGGGGTCCAGAGTTCGAAATCGAGGGGGAACGACGAGCCTTGGCTTGTATTCAGAGTCCACTATGGTACTGCAGAAAGGTTGGAGTGTTGCGTAGCTGGGCCAAGACATAGTCGAGAAGGATCCAACCGTGAAAGGGTCAAAGCATGAAGATTGACCAGCGTATGCGCTCCAAGGAATGGGGTAGTTGAGATCAGCATAATTGAAAGAGTAGGCAAGATAGTCTAAGAAGGCCCCATTTGCGAATGAAGTTGCAATTGTAAAACGTCCACTAGAAACGTCGCTAGAGGGAAGAGCGACAATAAAGCCTGAATATGAGGAGCCTACTGGATTACCGCAATTATCCTCAGCGCGAACCTCCTGAGCAGAGATATAGGCACTGTTCAGGTGGAATGTGTATCCATTGGAAACTGTAATGCTAGCTGCTCTATTAGAAGTGGCAGAGTCTATAACAACCAAAGCCGTTAGCGTCAATTATCCCCATGAACTGCTGGATTTTCGCATACCGCTCAGTAAATCAGTGCGTGTAGCAATTATCGGCCCAGCTATCGGAGAACTTGCACGCATATCTCGAGACACATTTGTAGTGATGGGCGCATAATATAGCTGGACGGTACCGCCGACTATTGTGCAGGCTGTGCATAGACCAGGATTGCAATGGCTCTTATCAGCCTTAGATGGTGCGGTGACGGAGATTGCCGGGTTCCTGGCCACCAGAGAACTACAGTCGTTCGGCGCGACATTACATATCGGGGAAGGACTCGGATATCTCTCTGTTACGGGAACACCATATGTGTCATGCTGGGTTGTAGATGAAGTCACAACAATCGAGGGGGAGTTTGGTCCGACTGGTCGGGGATGATTATCTCAGAGCGTATAAAAGTCACCAGTATACCTAGTCATCGTGATTGAGAGATTATACGACACAGTAGTCGAGGATTGGAGCGCTCTCTCGGCGGACCAGGCGATGGCAGAAGCACTCCAACTCGTTGCGAGCTCGGAACAGCTGCTTGCATAAACGAGACCTGTAAACCAATAAACTTAGCAATTGCTATTTCAAGGAAAAGGCGGATGACCTCGCGATCTGCATCAATAATCCGCTATCCTGTGCGGAAGGTTATTGGTCTTCTCGTGATCTAATCTTTGGGTGTTTCAAGCTGTTTGTCATGGTTATATCTTGGGAAACAACAGGCTCAGCTCCCTTGATGACTCCCAACAAGTTATTCATCAGAGACTGAGCATAGACTTACCATTTCCAGATCTTGGGAGAGCATAGGGATCCAGAGGTCCGCATTGCGATGTTGCATTTACGACTTCGGCGTATGAACAGGACTGTGTAGAACCGAGCGAAGAGTTCGAACATCTTCCCCCACAATTCAAGCCACTGTTGGAGCCAATCATAGTACGTGTGAGATTCGCAGTAATAGTTGCCGAATCTGCAGTCGATAAAAGATCCAGAGATAGGATGAAGATGATACGACTAAGAAGGGACATGACTCGCGAACTTTGCGAAGAGCTATCACGTTCATCGAAAGTATAAGATTGCAAATAAGGATTAGGGAAATCCTTTTTGCACACTCACATAGTACAACCGTTTGAGCCGCAAGGCATTGCACATATATTAGAGCGAGGAGGAGATGTGTAACCACACTCTACCCTCTTTCAGGTCCGATCTTCACGGACGATGTCTAGTTCTACTCACATATTTTCATCGTTGGAAGATCAGAAGCACAAGTGCAGAGGGTGAAAGGATAAGGCCATTGGTCTGCATTTAGCGACGCTTCAGAGGGATGCACAAGCAAGGGAAGCGTAAAAAGGACAAGCACTCGGCATGACAGAAGTAGGCATAGAAGACTCAGCTGTGGGCGCAATTTGGACAAAGGCCGATGCAGCTGTCCGACACAACTTAGGCAGATTACGAAATGACGTAAACCTTGTTGCACTTTCATGAAGCACTGTTTTCATTCGCTAGCTGTTGGACACAGCTGGTTGTATACGTATTGAAAATGCAGGCAGGGATTTCCGAAAATTGCAGCCTGACTTGTGTGAAGATGCCGACTTCAGCTTCAGCTCAAGCTTCTCAAGCTTCTCAAGCTTCTCAGTCCGCCTTCGCATCACATGCTACCGAGAAGGATAAGTCACGCACCTTGAGTCTTTCAGAATTCTATGCAAATATTGACTGCCGTTCTATAGAGCAGTTTTTTTTCTTTCTTTTTATCGAGATGTACCACTCACGAGCCTTTTAGGAAGGAAATTTGGACGGATCGGAAGAGGCTATGACCCGCGTCGGCTACGTTATTAGCTCGAACCCCCCGTCAGCGCGTTTATCACACTCATATTTGATAACTGCTAACCGATTATCCACTTATCCAGCCTGCCTGAATTCTCGATATCCAGTCTTGCCATTAATTTGAGCGTTGCAATACCTCGCGAAGCGGAGCTTCCTGGGTACATGGCCTAGATGAGTAGTGCAAGGTGCAGCACCCGTTGTCTCGGAGTTGGTCGGACGCTGATACGTTTAGTGATTGTTAATGCTTGACGCTGCTAAGCCCGTCGAATTAAGATGTACACCGTCGTATGAGGTATTCGTCGACAGAATGATGTTCGAAGATTCTCCCGCTGACTTGAAGCTTGCGCGCTGGTACCTCTAAAATAATCCACCGCGACCGAACTCAGGAGGTGATCGGATATCGTGCCTGTTGGAGTTAAAAAGTAAAGTGGATCCACCTATCAAGCGGACGTAGAATACGACAGGGGTTATGCATCCACATCATAAGGTAGATTCCGTATTCCCCCAGTATCTTCAATCCTAAATTTCTTAAAAACAATAATGGCATGCCTTTCATGTGGAGATTGACTGAATCATTCTTTTTAAGAAAAAATAGAATGTAGTAAATTTTTATTTTAGATATGTTTTATATACCGAGTAGAATTGAATCATAATGTGTCTACTTAGAGCATATCATGGACTGGCTAAAGTAATAAATGTCTTATTTTTAATCAGAATAATCCAGCTCGTTCGTACGCGAGAATCAATCTACGCAAAGGAGACAGATATAGTCGCTGGAGAGAGTGTTCGTTCGAAGTCAATGCGTTGCTCTATTTGCATTCTCAGAAAATGTATCAAACCTGCAAATTAAAGAGTAGTTGCGCGGCTGTGACATCATCATTTGGAGTTGTCTGCGAAGAATCGACTGCCGACATGATGTTTGTACGACAAGCTACTGAACGAATCGAATAAGCCTCCAAGAATGGCTACACCAGCCCATTAGTGTCTTGGTCTTTGTTTCGCATTGCTTTGTCCTAGTTCAGACTCAAAGTGTCAATAAGTCCATAGATAAGCTACACATTCTTGGCTCTGTCTAATTTTACAGTCGTTTCCTCAGCGAGCAACATCCCAGGCTCGCTGACCTCCACTCGGTCGCAGGGGAAGATATGCGGGAATTTCATTTGTTTGATATCACCAACAAAACGTCCCCTTCCGCCACCTTCAACAATGAGAAGCATGCAGTCATCATACTGCACGCTCCGCTGTGTGGTGGGGGCGGAAATTACGGCTGCATCAAATATGTGCCTTGGAAATGGATCTTCGCTGTCAAATCCAGATACTCGGTCCATTACCTGACAACACGCAAGCCTCATGGTCAGCCATGAGAGGTTGGCTGAATCCGATGGTAAAGACTAAAGCTATTCTGGAAGGTGTTACAACGTCATGTCGTTGCCACTGAATTGTATTGGCCAAATCATCAAGCCCGATAGCCGCAGCCTTGTTTCTGTTGCACGAACACGCAACTCACAATCAGATCTTGTCAGACAGCTGCCGAGCCCTGAAACAAATTGCCTCGGTAGCATATCAGTATTGATGGCTGAGCCCGGCTCTGATTAAAGGCATGTCTCATGCGTGGCTGGGAATGGCTCAACTGTGAAACGAGTAAGATACTATGTAAAATAACGGAAGAGCACACTTCGTTATCGGGGGCTCCAATAGATTAACGTGCGGAGTTACTGAATACATGAACACATCAGCTCTTCGCGTCAGCTGGGGACGTGCTTCTGATCCTCAGCTCCCTTTTCAATAGAATATTGCAGGAGGCTGGCCGAACAGTTATTTCACGCTACCTCAGCAGCAACCCTTGATGGTGGTTGAAGATATGATTGCGACACTTCTGTAGATGCCACCTATTGCACAGATGCAGCTCAGATCTCATACAAAGTCATGGGCCTAATCTCAGAACACGAAGAGGTTTCTGGTTAGTGGCTGATTCTTATCATGAAACCATTTAAACAAAGTGTCTGGCCAGACACATGGCGAGTCGAACTACTGGCTATTGCTACTAGTGTCGCCTCGTTGACAAGCATGCTCATTCTTCTTGTCTTATACAACCATAAATCTATCTCTACAGAGAGACCAATCACGATCAATACAGCATTATCTATCCTTTCTACAGTTGCGCGAAGTACGACAGCTTTTGCAACTGCGTCATGCCTTGGGCAGCTTAAGTGAACATGGTATGCTAGCAAGCCAGCACCGCTTTCGGATTTTGACCTCATTAGCGAGGCAGAAAGGGGACCGTGGGGTGGATTGAAGCTAATTCTGAGAACCAAGAGCTGGTGAGTGAACACTGGATCATTCCTCGAGAGGCAAGGTTGATAGATTTTTAGGTATTTGGTATCAATTGGCTGTTGGATATCCATCTTCAGCCTATTACTTGATCCTTTTGTACAACAAATTATATCGTATAAAGAACACACAGTTTTCTCTAGGAGTGAGCTTGTGAATATTCCGTACGCATCGAGGTGGAGTGCGGCGGAAGATCAAACAAGTTTCCTTGGCTTGCTTCGACGTAAGACGATCACCTCCATGGTGCCATAGGTTGAGACTAACCTCAACGCACAGAGCCTGTACAAACTTGGGAAGACGTGCTGTCCGGACCTCTTCCGCAAGTCAACTTCTCCACCCAAGCCGCGATAACGACTGGACTCAATGCAACGTCCGAGGAGATCGACAGGTAACTATCTGTCTCTTGTGGCAGTGGAACGTGTCGCTGGGATACGTATAGCTCGCTTGCCATGTGCAGTACCTACAAAGGTAATCATTCCCTGTTCTGGAAGGCATATCACAAGCGCTTACGTCAACAAGATGTCTCAAAACCCTTCTTCTCCGGGGGCCCAGCCGACGTGCCGGATCAAGCAAGTTGGTTCCAAGACCCTGAAGGCATTGCCTATGGGGTCAACATCACCTGGCATGACCTCCCTGGCAATGGTCTGAGCATGAATAGTCCAGATGATTATTCATGGTCCAATGGTTCAACTGAAAGAATCACGATGAGTGCACAAGTCAATCAGGACCCCAACCAGTCCATTAGCTTCAAGAACAGTTCAACTCTTTTTGTTGAGATGACTTTAATGTGGGCGGATCTCGATGCTAACTACAAATATCCCGACTGGCCCAATCAAGAAATCACAGCCAGAGAATGTGGGCTGTATCTGTGTATAAAAGACTTCACTTCTTCGATGGTTAATGGCTTTTTAAGCGAGACCTCAAGAGAAGTTGCTTCAACTCGCGAGGTCTCATCTTATCAGCAACAAGGCCAGCCACCCGACCAACATCTTATAATGCAAGCACTTTATGATCCTGACACAACAGTAAACCGGTCTGATCTCCGAATCAAAGCACCGCATAACGATCAGTTTGAGGAGGCTTCAATAAGCCAGGCTGGTGTAAGCGGCTTGATATACTACATCAACCAAGCCTTGGATGATGGATCTATGTGGGAGAAGCTTCCAGATACTACGACAAGAACCATCCAATGGGTTCAACTGATGGCAAACGTGACGGGACTTGTGCGACTGGTTCCTGGTACGCATACGTATTCATATCTCCCTAATGTCATGCAGATATTTTGGAATGCAAGAGAAAGCGGCACCGGTATCGATGGTATTTTAAGCAATCTTGCTCAAAGTTTGACTAATAACATGCGAATGACCGCAGATAAAAACACTACAGTTGTTGGAGAGGAAGGCGTGGTCAGGACCTTTATTGAAGTCCGATGGCCATGGATCATACTGCCATGTATGTCGGTCTGTTTTGGGACGCTGTTCCTTGTACTAGCTATATTGGAGACATCCAGATTACAAACGCCGCTCTGGAAGGACAGCATACTCGCCGCATTGTTTCATGGATTAAGCAGTGATGTGAAGGCTTCTATGGGGAGATCGGTACTCGTAAGCGCCATGGAACAAGAATCTGAGGGAATTAATGTGAGACTGATCAATGGGCAAAAGGAAGGATATGTTCTTGGTACGCCACAGTCCCTTTTAATTACAGCATTGAATTCGAAGCTTGAATTATTATTAACTACAGTCTTCAGATGGAACCGTACTGGTTAATGAAGTTCAGCTGAACTTGATCAAGCACCAAGAACACGGTGACAGCGAATCGACACGAGGACTTATTCGATGACTAACGTCCGGGTCTCCGAGACAAGATAGAAACGGAGAGGTCGGTACACATCTAATACTGAAACAGAGGCTTGTTGCTGATACAGTCCCGTAGCTGTCTTAGTTTCATACTTTCCGTTTCTGTGTTTCAGTGGAGGAACTTATATGGAGGACTTGGTATGGTGTTGAGGTCTAAAACTGACTCTTGAATACGCCCTCGCCTCCTAGCTAGATAAGATATTCAGGTAGAGGAAGCTCTCCTTCAGTGAATGATAATAGCTCGGCCGAAGGTGTAGAAGGGAGACTATCTACTACCCCAACCACCATCTCCACCATAATCCATACATGCCATATGGATCACTGAAATAATGGAAATAATTGAAATTAAAATTTCATATAAACTGAAATAGTCGTTTGTTTCTGTTCTATATGGAACTCTGAAACACCGTATCAATTTGTCGACTATTCTGGATGGGACCGGTCTGCAGCGGGCTCTGGCTAGAGTTAAGCGATCTTACATACAAACTAAAATTAATCCATGCATGAAGCTATTAATAATAACTCCAGCAACACGATTGACCTCGTCGATACATTGCTTCCAGGCGCTTGTCGCATGTTCATAATGGAAAAGTAGACACCAGTCCGCCTAACCAACAAGATAACCTTGAACTGAAGCCTGAAACTGTTCTCAATTGGCCAAACCACACTTTCGGGGGAATTAGTGTACGTGAGCTAGTATATTCTAGACGGAGAATGCCAAAATCCGAACGAAAATCAATCAGTAGAAAAAATATAGAAAGAATTAAAGACATAGAAGGACGGGAAGGTTAAGATATCAAGAAAAAAGGATTTACCTATGAGCTACCTACCTAGTAGTATGATTGTGAACAATGAGGATAGGAGCTGGAACTTTTGTTATCGAAGTTAACAGTCACAATAAAAAGTGACTCAAACAAAGAAATCCGGTTCCCACTTAGTATAAGAAGCCCACCGGTTTCTTAAGAAGAGCTACGAGAGATAAATAATCCGATACCTGATCCTCGTCGCCCTAGTCTTCTGCTTTATTTCTAACCGTTCAAATCTTAACTCAATCTCGTATCCTCGACAACTCACTCCCAGGAGTCGGAGCAGCAACGAAAATGTTAGAACTTATGGACCTTCCAACTGAAGTCAGACTCGAGGTCTATCAGTATGTCGAACCTATCGTTTGGCTGGACGTTCCATGCTCGTTGTCAATTCGAAATAAGCATCGCAATGAAAACGATGAAATCATTGAGCTTTGTTCAGTCTGTGGTGCGGATTGGAAAGAATGTTCTTACCACTCAGGTATAAAACAAGGTATAAAATAGCTTCTCAAACTTTTCTCACTATCTCAGCAGATCCGAGATGAAGCGATTAGCGAGTACATGAAGCATACTCCCTTTGATATAGAGCTTTGCGGCTCTATTAAAGCCAGGCAAGTCCCACCAAATTGGAAACCTCTTATTCGCCATCTCAAGCTTGGAATCTGGCTGATGATGCCTTCGTTGGGATACAGAATTGATTACAGTACAGCCAACCTCACGAGCTTCTCACAATGGTTTCGAGAGTTCGAAAATCTCGAGACCCTACGAATCAGGATCTCGGGGGGCGGCTTCCTAATCAATCGGAAAGGCGAGAATCAAGACCAAGAAATACTACAAATATTCTCTTTCATTAAGACGAAAGCAAAAATATGCTTTGAATTGGAATATGGGGTAAATCTAACTGGAGAGGGCAAACAAACCTTGATAGATCTTTTAGGTAGGGAAGACTGACGTACGTACAGCACTTACAGCACGATCAAAAAGACGTGGACGCTATCGAAAAGGCCTCAAATGATGACTTCCATGAAGGCTTTAGTTTCTCTCATCCCATATGGGCTATGCTAGACCAATAACCTTATCATGTATTTTATTTCTAAGTACTGACTATTTGAGTTTCTATCTACGCAGTAGAAGACTGATTCAGCGCCTTTACCGTGTAAATTCCCGCCAGAAGTACTAAAGCTTCGTAGACTCTACGCGTCTCGTAGCAATTGGATACGGGAAAACAGGACTGTGGGTCTATTGTGCGCTTACAACTCGGATTAGAAGCTGCACAGCGCTCCCTCTGTTGTATTCTTGCCAGCCTTCCAAGCTTAGGCAGAGTCTGTGATGTTTCATGTGATGTGTAAGAAGGCAATCCTATTGGCAAGCCTACCATGTACATAAATGTCCTCGCCGCCAAAGCTTAACCTACAAGCTTTCGCCACTTTTGCATCATCAATCTGCATCGATACATTCGGTCTTAAAATGCTAGAAAGCCTGCACGATCATTGTAAAATCTGCCGGAGCCCATGGTTGGAGACGTGGAGCCACTCCTTGCTATTTCCCCAACCTTTGGACAAACGAGGATGATGGTACGACTGAGCATGCCACGTATATCCAAGCCTACAGAGGGGCGCGGATAGGCGAACTGATAGGCTTCGATTGTGACCAAGGCGCAGTCGATGATGGACACATTCGGTGCACCTTTACCTAGCCAAGCATCCTCATGCATGCCCTTGCTTTTGTGGGTCGAATGTGCCAAGGCGTGCCTCGCCACTCTCGCCACCACTGCCAACATCAGCTATGCTGCCATCTCACGGCGCGCTAAGAAATATTTGATTGTGCCACAGACCATCTCCATACCCGCACCTCTTAGAGTATCTTGTTGACTTCTGGGCCCTGAAGCTTTGGAGAATATTCCAATTCCTTAGTCTTCATCTTTCCATTGTTAATAGATGCAAGAATTAAAATTGGTGTAAGCTGTAGCTGGAGTGCCTGCCTGATAATATTAGCCGGCAGGGGTGTCGAAATCCGACATTTCGTAGCGCACCTGACTCTAGGGGGCTGTGGGTGCGGCTGTGCTTCTGCTTACTCTACTCTACTGTATCGTAGTGCGGGGTTGCCACAGTAGAATACGATACTCTACTTACGATACTCCACTACCTCTGCAGTGTCGCTCGAGAACCTTTTTTTCCATGGATTAGCATCACTAGACTTCCTTCCTAGAGATAGAATTAATCATGTCAAGACCAAAACTACTCGTCAAAAGTACGATATCGTTATAATCTAGTGCTGATGATCCTTGCTTTTAGATGACTGCCTGCGTCCCACGGTGACGCTGGGCTTGTGGCTCATCATGGCAGCTCCTTCAGATATGACGTACGTTTGAGATGGACTCTACCTTTTGAGATAGTCAGATATTGAACAGCAATACCTAGGACGCAAGACTATAGAGCAGATGATATCTTTCAATCTGTGATCGAAAGCTTTCGAGTCTCCCTTAACCAAAGAGAAAGGGAGATTTTCGAGGAATTCAATAATCCAAGTATGATGCTACGCAGTCTACGGACCGATCTAGAAGTCATCAAGAAACACCGTATAGCCTCAAGAGTTTGTCAAAAAATCGAAGGATTCTCAGCAGCATGGGAGCCATTCTTCCAGATCATCGACATTTTCGTCCAAAGTCATCCAGAGTTTGCAGGCCTTGCGTGGGGAGCTATTCGTTTAGTATTTCTTGTAAGTACCACTTTGATTTCTCACAGAATATACCAGAGTTATTCTCATCCGAATCAAAGCTAGGGAAGAACTATGTGACATATTTGGAGAAGCTTAGTACAATGTTCCAGAGGATTGGAGAAATGTTGCCTGCATACGAAGATTATTTCAATATGATCGCAAAACGTAGAAAGAGTATGCAGGCCGATGGTCTCCACATAGAGCCTAGTCCACGTTTTGAAAAGGCCTTGGCATTTGTTTATGCCGACGTCATACAGTTCTGCCAAGAAGCTTGCAAAATATTCGGAAAGAAACGCGGTGGTAAGTATGCTGTCTTTGATTTGAATGTTCACTTATATCATACAGGAGTACGATACAAGCCTGCCATGATAACCGATATTTTCTGGAAACCCTTCGATATGCGATTCTCTTCACTGCTTGATCGTCTAAGATCTCATCGGGATCTATTTATGATTGAGATGCAATTAGAGGAGTCCAAGTATATACAGGCCCAGAATGAAAGGCGCGCATCGAGCGAGGACATGGCGGAGCAGACGTTGAAGCAAATCCAGCAACAAATTGAGACACTTCGCAGGTCAAACAATCGATCGGAAAAAACGATCCTTCAAAAGTTCCAAGCGTTCCAGGGCATGTTTCAAGTATGTTTAATAGATGCGCAAGAGAACCATGAGTCTGATCAGAAAGAGGCAGACATGATCAGTGCGTATGCCGACTTTCTAGAGCTTGGTTACTAAGCACTAATTGACTGAAAAGAATGTCAAGTTTCCAGCATTAAAACTTGGATTGGTGCGCCCGAATACAAGCAGTCTCTGGAAAAGGCTCGAAAGGCACGGCTCCCTAATACCGGAGATTGGGTTTTACATGATGAAACATACAAGAGCTGGAAAACGGCTCAATTCCATCAAGAAGGGAAATTAGAAACGTCTACGAACGACGATGGTATGGCCAAAGTGCTCTTCGTGAAAGGTAGGGGTTTCCCACCATGCTTCTTGATACAGGGTCTTAAATATCAAACAGGCAAGCCTGGATATGGAAAGACGGTACTTTCGTCCGTAATGATTGAGGACTTGCAGAACTCCTCGTCGTGCCTTCCTAATAGGCCCCATTCCGCTGGGGTTGTGCTCTACTACCATTTTGTTTCCGAAAGGAAAGACTATTGCGGACCTCACCATGCGCTCAAGGCCATTCTTAATCAATTGATTCACCACTGTCGGTCGCAGAAGGACATCATCGATAGAATGTCAATCCTCATGCATACAGAGAGCAGCGAGCAGCTAACAGCATCTGATGAAGAGGTATTAGCAGCTTTGTCCCTGCTTCTAGAAGTGCTCCCTTATACCACTCTTGTTTTTGATGCACTCGATGAGTGTGAAGACCATAAAGCTTTCCTGCAACTTATCTGGCAATTATGCGCAAGTACTACTACAAAAGTCATACTGCTTACGAGGCCAGTGGTGGAGGTTCCTTTGGAAGTCCAATCGAGTGCCGTTTATCTCGACCAAGCCTCCAATCTCCAAGATATCAAACTATTCCTTGAGCCGCACATTGCATCGCTTCAAGAGCGTAATTTGGTACCTCCCTGTCCTGAAAGGCAAAGCATTGTTGACATACTCGCTTCTCGAGCGGAAGGTATGTTCTTGTGGGCCTGGCTCATGATACAATACCTGCAATGCAGAGTGCTTTCGCCAAGGGATCGACTTGATGCAATTTTTGAAGTTAGCGCTGTTGAAGGGTTGGATCAGGTCTATGAAAGGGTTCTTTCAGTTCTGAACCGAGGATATTTAAAGCAACGGGCTCAAGTCAGAAAAGTTTTCGAGCTAATTGCGGTCGCACTTCATCCATTGACAGTTTCAGAACTCCAGGCGGCAATTGCGGTGTCCCCAGGAAAAATTACAAAACCTGAAAACCTCATTACTGACTTCGAGGAATCCATTCCCATTATCTGCGGTGCACTCGTAGAAATACAAAGTGATGGAACGATTCGCTTCATACATTCGTCATTCCGGGAATACCTTGTAGCCAATGATGATTCTATTAATGGGAGACACTTCGTCGTACGAGAGGATAAGGCTAACATCCTTTTTTCGACAATCTGTTTATCATACTTGCTTTATGATCTTCCCTCAGGTCCTCTCCAGGTTCAGACATCCAAGAAAACCAACAAAGACTTACTGGTCTGTTTTCCCTTCATCGAGTACTCAGTTTTATGGGTGCGACATGCCACTGATGGGTTTCAAAAACATGACTCCCAGGGGCTGCCTGGTTTTACATCTACTTGCGACGAGTTCTATAGCTTTTTAACTCGGTTTATTAATCGGTCATTGACTGTTACTACATGGCTCGAAGCATCGATGACATTCGGCATAACGCCTTCCTTGGGGCCACTGCAGGCTTTGCATCTAAAACAGATCTCGGCTTTCGAATCAAATTCCTTATTCAATACAGGAAGTCTCGCATTAACATTGATTGAGGAATTAGCCACGGACATAGAAAGACTAAATCTGGAATGGGGATATCTTTTGAAGAAGGATCCACCTGCCATTTGGGGACCAAGCGTCACTGCTTTCTGCAAGTCTTCGTTCTGGTTTGTAACTCAAGAAACAATTGTTTCGTCACTCTTGCCGGCAGAAGCGATCGAAGCAATGGAAAATGGTAAACAGGAACGGCCCATTCTAATCCGCTCTCAGGTCTCTAACTGTGGGACGGAGGTTGGCATAATCATAGTTTTACCCTCACAGTGAGTAGGCAGATTGTTTTATTCAAATTGAAGTGAGTCATTCTTTGACGATTGGGCTACAGAAGCTACATTCGTGCAGCTGGAAATTTACTGGGAAAACCTACCAGAGCTTCGAGATCTGCTCGTGTCTCCTTGTCCACAGACGAGAAGAAAAAGCTAGTGACACTGTTAAGTTCTGGATGGAGGGTCCGATACCAAAGAAGACTTATTAAAGACGAGAAAGTTCTCCTTGACTTCCAATGGGGACTTCCAGAGAATCAGATCTCAACAATTTTAGAGCAAGGTCTTTGTACCAGTTCTCCCGATCGTTTTCCTTTCCCGGTTGCTCTGAATCAGGATCTGACGCGTCTTCTAATTCTTCGTTCCGTCTTGGTAATGCGTCTCAATCCTACTGGAAATCCTGACTCATTGATTCCCGAGTTCAGGGTACAAAATCTGGATAAAGAAGTCCATTTTAAGCAATCCACCAAAGAAAATGGTGTAATGACATTCCACTCAAGGTTTTCTCCGAATGGCAAGGCACTGGCTTTCGAATTGAGAGAGGTCGAAAGGAAGCGCATTGATTGGAGACGTGTATACGTTTGGAGTGAATCTTCCCAATCCAACGACTGGCCTACCTACGAGCTCAGAGGAGAGGTCTTGACTAGTCGTTTATCATTCCCGGATGATTCACTCTCTGATCAATTCGTATTCCACCCATATCTTCCCTTGATTGTCTTTACAGAATGGAACCGGACCTCTGCCTGGTTTTTCAACGAAACAGGTAATTTGACTATGTTATCTTCATTATTTGCCACTTATCTAGAAAATAGTGCTCGGTCGCAGGAAGAACATTTTAGATTCTGCGCCACCGTCTCTACGATTCAGTCACGATGGATCTGAATTGTCTTACAGTATTATGGAAGTACAGCTCGAGAACGAAGACGAAGGATTCGATCAGCGACCACTTCAACCCTCTAGGGAACGTACACCATATGTTTCTCGCGAGAAATCCACAGGGACGATGAGTCTGGATCTGATGCTTCCCGACAAACCCGACCGAAACAATGGCAACTCGCCAGAGATTCATTACAGTGAAGTCATGAACTTTGTTCGTAGCATCAAAAAAAAAGTTCCAACATATCAGGTCGAACGCTCAAGTCATGTCAAGGATATGGACGGTCTGGCTGTAGAGTTTGGTCAATCCAGGAGGTGCGACATTACTGCTGAAGGGGAGATCATTGCCAATTCACGACTATTAACACACTTGCCTCGATTGAAGAACAATGAGGCAACATATGTTTCATTATTACCTGATGATGCCCGTGGCAAATGGATTGGAATGGTTTGGAATAAGGCAGAACAGCGCAACTATAGTATCTACGATGAGCAGACTCCATACACGCCAGCAATCATTTACAGAGATAGGGAATCGATTGATGGAGATAGTCCAGGCTCAAGAAAGAGGCTACGATCAGGGTCCCCAATGATCCAATCAGTATTGGATTAGGGGTTGGATCATGACTGGATTTTCAGTCCAATCCAATCTGACTGAACAGTCCCGACAATCAATTGCTTCATAGTCAAAAAGTCCCATGGGACCTTGAAAAACCTCCTATTGTGGTAATGCAGGTTGCATGAGCTGTGTGGATATATCAAAGGCCTGCGTGATGTGTCTTGAGATCCTCTCCGAAAGTTGTTCGACTGGAAGAATGGGTTGAGAGGAGCGGATGGTAAGGTGGTGTGATGAATGATGAAGAAGTAATAGTTGATGTAGTAAGAAGGGTTACTGTGAAGACCATGGGTTACATGATGTCAAATAGATAATTGTTTGCTGAGGCTTTTACCATACAATTCAATTCAAGCTATTGACTAATCAATTCTATGGATCTGGCAATCACTACTAGAATATAGTCATACAGGGCAATCACAGGTTCTGAGTTGCCCTATTGGATTGAAACCATTGGATTAGCAATCCAAATAGGATATCACCCTTAACTGCGTCCACTTTCGATGGTTGAGAGCCTTAGTGAGTCAGTACTACCGTGCCCTGGGACGATTTCTTCGTCGTGAGATTGAGCTATGTAGGCTCAGCAAGAGGCAACGCCGGCTTATCTAGTATACTATTGAGGATTAGCGGCATGCGGATTAAGCACATTATTTTAGCAGAAATTGCACACAGAGATAGCTTCTCTTTTAGACTCTGGCATTCACCATCTCGAAGAACTTGCAAGCGTTTAGGCTCACGAGCCATGCCTGCATCTCTGAATTCACCCTTGGTAACCTTCCCTCACACTAAATCGTTCATCTAATGCATTTTGAGAATGATGTGATCCATCAGAAAGTGTTCTTCGCCTCTGTTGCGCATCAAGAACGGCGTTTTCTTGGACTAGTGATCAAAAGACAGGTAGGATTCTGATGTTGTTCATGGAGTAGGATCCGATCAAGATAGCCTCGGAGGTGGTGCTTACCACATCTCACGCGCGCTCGGATCCCTTCATGTAGATCCTCACGCCCCGTAGTAGATCCTAATTTCTCTTCGCCCTCACCTTTATCAAGGGAGGTCTATATAGTAGCCTGCACCTCAGGCGACCTAGATAGCACAATTGAGTTGTTTCCTCCGATCTCGTTGTTTACAACAACATCAGATTCTAGCTCTTCCAATTCGATACGGAAGCCCTCAATCTTGGTACAGTTTTCTATTCACGCAGTGTATTCTAGCTTAATATCTGGTGCCAAGAGTCCCAAAACTCCTTGAGCAACTATTAACCTATTACTCAGGCTATCTCCATGATTCAGGTCCAGTTAGATTTTGTGCTATTACTCCGTTCCCTCTCTCAATATCCCTCTGCACATCTATAAACTAGTCGAAACCATTTGTGATGTTGTAACAAACAACTGAATTGGAGGTAAGGAACTCGATTGATTCTACGTAATGGCCTTGGTAGGCCGGTTATATAGATCTCTTGCTGAGTAAGCGTGATGTGGAAATATTACCCTATTGGGATATTTTACCCCAAAGGTTTCAGATGATAAAGTATCCCAAAGAAGTGATGGTGTTGAGAACCTTAGGTCAGTGAACAACATAGGCTATGGTGATTGGATCATCATTACAACATCAATTTGGCATCGCAGTTGTCCTATGATAGATAGTCTTCGCCCAGCCACCAGCCCTGATGCATACTTTCTGTTAGAGGCGGCTCCTGCGGCTCTAATGTGAAGAGAACAAAGTTCAGAAGAAATTCATTGTATTTGTCATGATGTCGTGAAGTCTATCATGGTAGCTATCTGGGAGGTGAAGGTTCTCTCGGAGGGTGGTTCGTGCACCACCCTCGCTCCTCCCCTACAGACTGGGCAACGGTACGATTATCGCTGATAGTATCGGCGATATTTTTATCGTACGATACGGTAGGATAATGATATTATTGTATGATAAGCTAGCCCCCACACAAATAGCTATATTTTAGAAATTCTTTGTGAAATAAGACTCTTTGCATAAAATAAGTTATAGCTATGGCATTTATTTAGACTGAAGAATTTTTTTTTACTGCTGATATTGAGAGTACTGAGTCTAAAGCTTGATATAGGTTAGATATTTATATTTATTGTTGTATAAAAAAGCTAAACAAATTAGAGAGACTTAAAAAAGCATTGCTTTATTATTATAAATATTGTGATAAAAAGTCTTTCTTATCAACCAGTGGATTATAAGGTTATATTTAAAAATATTACCCAGAAGTTGGGATTAATTAATTTTATACAATATTATACTTAACAGCTTTAACT
>JAGFMJ010000120.1:0-66520 GCA_021030925.1 Trypethelium eluteriae | reverse complement strand
CACCACCGCCCTCCAAGTCGCCTCCCGCCTCCTCCTCATCCAGCTCATCGTCCCCACCTTCCCGCACACCACCACCGCCTCCCCCGCCTACGCCAGCATGCTGGTCGCATGGAGCAGCAGCGAAGTCGTGCGGTACAGCTACTTTGCGTGGGCGCTCGGGGCCGGGTCGCCGCGCTTCGTCCCCGCGGCGCTGGCCTGGCTGCGCTACAACCTGTTCTTCGTGCTGTATCCGCTGGGCATCGGCAGCGAGTGCTGGTTGGTGTATCGCAGCATTGGGCCTGCGGGAAGGCTGGGCGCGGGCTGGGGCACGTGGGTCCCTGTGGCGCTGTGGGCGGTGTTGGCGGTGTATGTGCCTGGTTCGTATGTGCTGTATACGCATATGATGGCGCAGCGGAGGAAAGTGATGAAGGGGAAGGGGAGGGATGAGTAAGGGTGTCAGTGAGTCAGTGAGTTGGGGCAAGGTGCATCAGCGTTGGGTTTGGGGGCCCTGTAATTTGAATGGCGGCAAGAGTGGGCATAGAGCATATTTTGCGAAAGATAGCATTGGCTGTGGAACTTCTGATAGACTGAGGATCCAGCCGCTACGCCTTAGCGAGCGCTGTTACGTTCAATATACCCATTTGTTGGCGCAAGGCTGGTCCAACTTCAGCTCCACGGTTTGAGCTCTTCCATGCGCACATGTGACCACGGCCCTCTGAACCACCTTTTCCAAACTCCAGCGCTGGGACATAGATGCCAAAAATCAGATTAATGATAACAGACGAGGGAAAAAAATTGAAAGCAAGTAAAAGGCAAATCTGTGGACTTGTCCATCAAACCGAATCATGCACTTAAGATACACTCGTAGCAAGAAGCACATAAATTCGATCTAAAATGGCCTGCATAATGAGGAGATGCGTGCGAAGGCGTAGGGTATCAGATCGCGGAATCGGCCGCAAGCAGAATGCTGGAAAGGTATCATCCATTGAGCGTCATATTTCGGTCTTTTGAGTCGTGAAGTCCCAGAGCATCTTGACGAGATTGTCTGGCAGAGTGTAGAGATCGACGTGGAATTCGCCATCTAAGACATGGCAAGTCAGCTGGTTCAGATCAAAGTTTCGTTTGCAGCGATGGACAGTTCTTTCCCGGAAGTGCTGGGTATGGCCTCTAGCCGGCAGGAGCTTACTTTCGACGTCATTTTTCGTGTACGTCTCCGGCGATTTGTTGTCATGTACGAGCTGTACAACATGTAGAAGGTCGTCTTCACTTAGCCGCTGCAAGCCATCTGCTAATTTTTCCATGTCCACCTGTGACACGATCTCGTCAGCAGTGTGTGTCGACAAGAGGACAGTGAGAGCCATACATTTCCCCCTTTCCTGCTGCGCTTCTTTGTCGACTCACTGGCCTTGTTCCTTGCGCCATTCTCGTCGCCCGTAGGCCCTGTTTCTCTCAAGCGCTCCAGCAACTCCCCCTTCGGATTTCGGAAAGTCTGTCCGGCCATCAGCACGTCTGAAGAGCGTGTTTCAACACGTAGTCGTTCAAATGAGCCCTTACGAGTGTGTGCTTGGCCTCATAGCGCTCGTTTGTGAAGTTGAGGTCATGTTCGATTGTGTGTTCACCACCTTTATTAATAGCCGTGAGGATGACTGATAGGTCGAATTCACCCCAGCCTTTTTCTTGAATCCGGAACGGCGGGTCTCGGAAGGCTAGAGCACACAAACAACGGTCAGCAGGCGTCCAAGGGAATGTTAGGGGGGTTTTCTCCAGAGCGTATTCTAATGATTGACAACATGGTATGCGCAAGTGAGTGACATACTTTGTGTGGCGCGCTTTCCAAAAGTTGGGTGCAGCTTGTATGTGGCCTTCTCGAAGATGTTGGCTTCAACATCATTGCCTGTCTCGTCGATCAAGTAAACCTCGATGCTCCATGTTCGCATAGGGTACCCTTCTACTTCCTGAGGCTCGTCACTGTTGAGCATGTGTCAGTGGCTCCGAAAACGGGCTGATGATCATGAAGGAATGGCTGAGGCAAGAAGTCTGAGGCGAACGAAATGCGACATACGGTAGGATTCTCTGCTCAGTGATGAGCTTGAGTGTCCTTTTGATCTGGAGATCATTAGCGAGATATCAAGATAAAATGGGCGTTTCTGCTTACATCTGGCATGGTCGCGTTCGTAGACTGGATGCTCTGGTCGCAAAATCTGAATTGGTCCGAACAAGAAAGCGGCAAGGAGGGAGAAGTGAGATCGCGATGAGTTGTGAGTGAGCGAAGGGCTGGAAGTCCCGCGTTGAAATGGCGGGGAGCTGGGCGCGGCGCAGCCAACCGATGTGGAGGACGTTGCGGGAGACACAGCGGACTTAAAACTGCAACCCACTATAGGGTGAAATAAGAGACCTCGGTGCTATTAGGGGGTAATCGAATTTTTTACCCTTACGGGTTCGGGGTAACCCCAGTGAAATCTGTGTACAAGATTGGAGGAAGCGCTCAGTAGGATATGGAAGAAGAGTCTGTGAGATGTCCTCAATGTTCTGCTGTAAATTTATATAGGTATCATATGAGGACCTCAATGAACCTAAAAGCACGACCCACAGAAAAACAACAACAACAACGAAATTCAGTATTACTCAATGTAGCCGAATTTTGACTCCTACATGGTTGGGGAGCTCCACGGTGAAATCTGTGTACAAGGGCTAGAAAGAGCGCTCAGTAAGATATCGCGGGAGAGTTTGTAAGGCCTCCATGACCTTTTATTTTAATTTTAATGATATACAATCGAGAAGGGCCCCAACAGACTTGTAATCCAGAGGTAGTCCGGTTGGGACTCGGTAGACCTTCTCACTGGCGAGATCATCAAATCGTCTATGTAATTAGGCGCAAACTAAACAAGTTCGTAACGAAGCTAGGCACATAGTCATACAAGCAGACGCGGGTCGCCATTCGAGAGATCGCAGGGTGTTGGGGTATGCATATCACTATCTACGGATTTCTCTGTCTAGAACTGCATGATGTTTGTGCCGAGCCCATTCCTTCGCGAAGCAGCATTGAGCGCCAACGCTCGGCGTAATCTCGAGGGTCTGGCATCTTCTACACGGGTGCATAGGTTGCTGGGGCCGAAGTCGATGTGGAGGTGCCAATGTCGTTGAAGATCGCCGGTGTGGTAGATTCCTTTCTGGGTTTGATGGGTGCTATGCGCGCTGATGTTTGAGAAGTTGCACGTGACTTCTCAGCACATCGCGCAACGGGGAACATGGTGGTGTTCATGGGGAGGGGCGGTGCTTGCAGGTATGAATACCCTTTATTCTTTCGAGAAAAGGGCTTCGTTCTCTTGCTGAGCCTTGATGAATGCCTCTTTGAAGAGGTTTGCGTCTAGGATATAGGTTAGCTTTGGTAGTCCTTTCCCTAAGGCTGTTGCTGGTGGTTTTGGAACGTACTTTCGCTGTTTGCAAACCTGATGGCTAGAGTCTGTGCTTCTGGCTCGCCTTCACTGACATCTGCAGCAGCGTTCCATACCCAACTTCGGTCACTTCCGACATTCGGGGAGAGCTTCATGTCGGGGACGACTGCAGCATCATTAGAATGTGACTATTTTGACAAGTAGATTAGTTCACATACCATAGTGGTTCGCGCAAACTTTCAGCGTCTTATCCCTCCTCATGACAAGCCTGGTCTTGCCATTCTCCTTGTGCTTGAGTAATCTCACGTCACCAGTACCCCGTTCCTTCCATTCACGGCTCTCCCGATCGAACTTGAACAATTTAGCGCGCATCTTGAAGGTTTGCTCCTCAAGCTCTTCGTTGGTCTTGGTATCGACTTTCTCGGTGAGGTGAACAACAGGTTCAAAGTGAACTTCGGGGGATTCAGGCGCTTCATCTTCCTGTACGATAACTTAGTACTGTGGTTGATCAGGTGGCCCTGTTGTTGGATGAGAAAGGCTGGGAGCCGTACCTCTCCTTCTTTCTTCTTTGAGCTGCCCGATGGCTCGTCGACGTCATTTTCCTCTTCCTTCCTCTCCTTCTTAGGTCCGCCACCAAACATGGAAAAGACATTTTCCTTCACTGCGGATGCAGCATTGGAAGCCTTTTCCGTGACAGTATCGCCCGTATTGCCTTCGACAGTCTTCTCCCCCCCTTCTTTTTGGTCCTCTGTAACGCCCGTTGTGACTTTCTGAGTCTCCTCTTTGGCAAGCTTAGGCTCTGCAGCGCTGGCTGCTTGTGCTGCAGGGTCGAGTTTTGTGTCCGACTCAGCCATGTTTGCAATAAGCGTATGCAAAGGTGGCTAACTTAGAGATCGATTCAAATGTAAAGTCGTGTAGAAAACACTTGTGCGAATGTAAAGGGTCGCAGGCTTTAAATGAATATTGCGGGTTGTCAGAGCCCCTCGCATGGTGACAACAATCACTGCGTGGGGCGGTCAAAGCTCCGGCAAAACAAAACACACTCGTTCGTCCGGCCTTCAACACACTCGTAGGTCAAGGATTTTTTATTGTTTTCCTCACGAACAGCATGTTGGTCTCTTACCCAGAGCCGTCTATCGCAAGTCAATCCATCCATTTCTCAGCAGGCTATCATTGAAGCTTGATGTAAGCGTCTAACTTGTAAGATACATGCTCATTTCCGTCATTCCCTTCATTTGAGCACCGATTCTCCTAGGACACTACCACAAGACCCATCCGAAAGCGCCATAAATCAAACCCTAGTTCATGACTTCAGTACGCCATTGCCCTCGAGGAAGTCCCAACCCAAATCTTGTCCTACGGCGGAGCATGGCCGTTCGGAGCCTTTCGCTGCTTTGCCGCTTTGCGTAGATTCTCCCTCTGCTCGCGCTTCTTCTTTGCTTCTTCACCTGTCTTTGCATGACCTAAAGGATCTGAGTCCATACGAACAACTCCGTACTCTCGGCTAGCTCGGAGACTGTTGCATCGCATGCCTACGTCCATGAGTGACGCTCCTAGTGCCTTGGAGGCTGGCTTCTTCCTAAACACCTTTTCCCAGACACTGACAGCGCGGTTTCGCATCTTTTCGATTGGTAGACCCTTCCTAGCTACCTCCGCTGGCCATGACGAGGGTCTCTGAACATTTGCTGTACGCTGACGTAAATGAGTGAGCTTTTTCGACAGGTCCTCCTGAGCCTTGGAAAACCTCGAGGTGAACGGTGCAACTGTTCTGCTTGAGTCGTACTTCGCCGAAGCCAAGACAGAACGAGCACGCGTCGAGAAACGGCCAAGGACCTGCTGAGGAGATTGCAGGGCTTGACGAGTTCGACTGGAGTTAGGGAAAATTGCACAGGCGCGAGAGAGCTCCGCTACGGCCTGACTTCTGGCGAACTTCAGGGTTTCCCACGTCGCAGCTCCGGCAGCAAAACTTGCATCGCTACCGGATCTTGTTGCTTCAGCAATTGCTGGTCGAAATGTGTCCTTAGCCTCCCGGACGTCCTTGGCAACCTTCGCAATCAATCGACTTGCAATGCCTGACAAGGACGATCGGAACGATTCTATATCTTCCCAGCCTCGACTGAGACCGGCTTCGACCAGTGCGTTCATCGCTGAAGGATTACGCCAAAGAGAACCAAGGTTTACCATGATACTTTGCCGGATAAGGGGCTTGTCTTTGGTAAAGATTGTGAGATTAACCTGTCCGTAGCTCTGCCCTTGCTTCAAGGTCACCGCATAGTGCTCAAACGCTAACTTGCTTATGTTTGCGTCTAACGCTTCACCACTCCTGCTGGCATTGACATATAGGTTTGGCGTGTTCTTGAGCCTGGCGAAACTAGTCGGTGCTTTGATAGCTATAAAATGATCAGCAAATGGGTAAGCTTCAAATTTCTCTGTGCCATTCGCTATAGCCTCGGACAGCCGCAAATAGGCGCCGCGCTCTATGGTATCTTCTGGAGGTTTCACATTTGACAGTAAGGAGTTGAAAGGTGGAGCGGAGATAGCCGTAGTGGAGTTCGTCAACTTAATGAGAGAGGAGTTGAGAACCGAAGCCCGCTCCACAGCGGTTTCTTGGATCCGCGGAATTTTCGTCCCCCAGTCTGTTCGAAGAATGAAAGAACTCATCGTCGAAAGCGTGATCAAAGCGATCAGAATTGTCAACATGATTGACAATCGACTGGGAATGGAGGTGAACGGAGACGTGAAAAGCTCAAAGCTGGACTTTTTTCGGCCTATACCTCGCCGGACCGACTCTAGAAACGACAGATGACGTCCAAGCTGGCCGTTATGAAGTCTCAGGAAAGTATCAACATCCACAGGAGAGATAGCCTCCGCGTTCTTGCCCATCCTGGCTGTCATTTGGAGAACTCCATCAGAACCAGAATCGAGAGGATCTAGTGCCCATTCAGCCTTGTTTGCGAGATGGATGGTGGGGATGCCGCGGTCATAAAGCACTTCTTCAATGTCCCATATCCAGTCATTGTTTCCGTGTCTTGTTTCCGTCTGCCCGACTGCTCCATGGAGAAAAATAGCGAGATGTGGAGTATGTGGAAGACTTTGAAGTTTATTCATCGAGAGACGCTTGTTTGTTCTCATGTCTACCCACTCATCATTTATTTCCGCTTCCAAAAGTTGTACACGACCCTTCCTGTCGCAGACCTTCTTCAATTGTTTGCATGTCTCAACCAATAACTCGGTACCATTGCTCTCGATCACCGCGACATCGGGACAGCTTTCACTTAATCCGAAAGATCTCATTGGAACAACGTTGAGGCGGGTCGGAGCTGATTGATTCGTCGATTTGAAGGTATAGCCTGTTGCTAGTGCCGAGGCAATCTTGTGCACCAAAGCCTCCTTTCTTGCATCAGAGAGGTGGCCGACGAACATGACAGAAAAAGAACCCAGTGGGAGAATCGGTTTTTCAGACAGCCTCATTTGTAAGCCGATAGGTACTTGCGGACTCGGATTCGAGTGCTGAAGGTCCAGGGAAAATTCCTCAGCAAGTGCAGTACCGATCTGCTGCTTCACTAGGGCAGTCCCCTCATTTTGACCGCTCCTTTCATACCTTGTTGGCTCAGGAAATTGTATGAGTTTCGACTTGGAAGCATTTGTTGGTCGGACCGTTGTAGAACTTTCTTCAACAATGTTCCCATCATCCTCCTCGTCATCTTCACTAGGAGCTGGGGTCGGGTAGTCTGAGGGAGGCAGCGAGGTGATCGAAGCCTGGTTATCCACATACTCTTCCGTATCAGCGACGCTTGAGACTTCGCAGTCTGTAGTGTTCCCTCCACAAGATGGTAGCGATTCAGACTGAACATCTAGTTCATCGTCGGAGACAAGATTGCGAGGGTCGACGACCTCATAGGTACTATCGGCTAGGGAGCTCTCATGTTCATCCACGGATTTGCTCGATGTGGATGACATGTTGCGTGAGAGAGATACGAGCTCGTCCAGACTACGGCCCTCGTAGATCTCTGGAAGGCGTAAGGCCGAGGACTTGAGCTCTGTTTCGATCTTTGGTACGAAATTTTCTGAAGGCTGCATGACTATCAGCTTCCGCTGGCGGGGTATGTCAATGTTGGTCAGGTATTTAGAAGGAGGCGTAGGCGAATAGAAGTTCAGGACCTCAGTACCGAGCCTGTTGCAAAAGGCGTCTTCTTGGGGATGCTGCGGGGACTGCGTAGTGTAAACAACTCACCCAGATAAGACAGACGTGTAATGGTTGCTCCGTAACTGTCTTTCCTGCACCAATGAAATTCACGGGCTGTGTACAGCTCC
The DNA here is from genome assembly GCA_021030925.1 of Trypethelium eluteriae. Taxonomy (NCBI): domain Eukaryota; kingdom Fungi; phylum Ascomycota; class Dothideomycetes; order Trypetheliales; family Trypetheliaceae; genus Trypethelium; species Trypethelium eluteriae. Next base: position 58,832 of record JAGFMJ010000120.1, on the reverse strand, counting down.
TACCACTTGAGGCAGCCTTATCTTAAGTGCTGCGGAGGTAAGAGTTTTCCTTTGCCAGACCAAGGCGTGCAGCACGTAATAAATGTGAGGATAAGAAGGAGCAGTAAGGTGTGACAAGGGGAGGAGTGGGCAGGTGGGTAGGCAGCAGCAAGGTGAAGTTAGCGGAGGGTCACAGGTGGGGCAAACCGCTCGTGCCCTCAGCCCGGAGGAGTTACGTCGGTTTTTCTTGTCGATAAGCTCTTAGGAAGCAGGATAGCATGTACTCAAAAAAAGATTGGTATCCAATTATGACTCGAGAGCCTCAAATCCATAAGTTTCTTGGGGAATAATCCTCGTAATGCAGTTCACTATGCAATGCTATACCACCGCTCTGAACGCGCCTGCGGACCCTCCGCATACTGAACGCCCAACAGCCAAAAACGCCATGTTTCCTGTTGGAGAAGGCCTTTCAGAGCTCTTCAACATCAGACATAAGTGTACAGGGGTGATTTACAAAGACCACCATGGTTATGGTGACGCCCAACCTCCAGCAACTTCTACCCACTCTGGAAGACAACTCCCTTCTTTGCCCTCCACATCGACAATGTCAGTGTCGCATCGACAGCGGCAACCGACGCCATTTTCCTTTTCAGGATCTGACTGTGCCCAATACTCATCTTCCTCAAAGCGTTTCTTCTCGTCGAGTGTGGTCTTCTCTAAATATGGAATATGAGGAAGCTGGCGGGCCGGTGCGTTTGCAGGACAATGCTGTATCGTGGTGTGCCGATAGCCGAAATCTCGGAAGTAGTGGATATCAGCGGGTGAAAGTAATGCACCGGCGGCCAAGGAATGAATTGGAGCATCACCCCACTAAGCAGAAGAAAAAGTTAGCGTAGTTGTTAATGATAGAGACTCGTTGAAATATCTCACCCTCTCCATCCAGAAGCCTCCACTCCGGTCCATCATCTCGAAGAACTCATTGTATTCCTTGCTCCTGAACCAGTCCAGGCGGGCAATCTCGAAGTTGCTCCAAAAATGACACATATTGTAGACGTCTCCTTCCATAGCTTCTGGATCAGGTTCGGGTAGCGCCCCAGAACCGGGTTCCGTGTTGAGTATCTCTTCTGGCAAGGGCTTCTTGTACTTCGGATCATCCTTTGGTAGCTCTCTCTCTTCTTCTTCCACTGGGGGTTCAATGAACATCTCCCAAAGACCTTGGGAAGCGAGCTTGTTTTTCCTTTTGTATGCGGATGCGTAGCGGAAAATGTTGGGGACCGTCTCCTTGAGCTCCTTGACAGCTATCGTGAACCCATAGGTCTTGTTGGCCCGCTCCATGTGGATGAAGGGATCACTGTTCATCGTTAACTATTATTCCAGAGAAAGCAAAGTTTGACATACTAGGTGATGTCACAGAAGTATGTAATTTCTGGCTCAACTCGCCAGTACCATGTATACTTTTGCAGGAGTTCATGCTGGTAAAAGAAGCTATGACAATATTAGCTGCAAAGATAAATCTGGTTCTCGAATCATATCATACCCGGAATAGAAACGGCACATGTGATGATAGCTCTCCATCCCGCCGTACATGATAGCTGCATCGCCTTGTTGCCGTATACCTTCTTTTGCGACGTTTTCATCGACCCAATCAGGGTATCCCCACATGACGGGATCTATCTTTCCAAACTCCACTGGCGCACTTGTATGGTTGATGACAGTCTCTTTGAATGTGGAGTTGAAGTCGCCGTCATTCAAGAAAACATAAGGGTAATGAAACCAGCGGTTAAAGTGTCGCTCGACCGACTTGATGGATTGGATAACGCCCTCCAATTCCCTATTTCTTGCCAATACCACGAATGCCGCATTAGCTCGAGGGCCATTGACAGCGGGTTCTAAACAGCCGGGCACAAAAACTTTGTCGTATTTCTCACTGATTTTCCTTTGGTCTTCATCAGTATCTTTGCAACTAGTCGCCTCGGGAAAACATACCGTATCGATGGAGGCGTCCCGACAGGAGTGAGGAGATGTCCTGAAGAGGAAGGGTGCTGGATGAAGAGAATGAGTATTAATATTAGAACAAAACATGGAAAAAGAAGCACAAGTCCAAGGGGTATTGATATCCGCGAATTCGCCTTTAACCGTATGCGCCGACGGAAGAATGCCAATCTTGAAGAGTTCTGTTCTGCGGACTGTGTAATTTCTTGATATGATGGTAGCCGTGGTGGAAACTGTGCTCTCTTCTTGAGAGTTTGTAACCAGCCCATCTGTGTAATCGAGGCACGGCTCCTCCGCCTCCGTGGCCAGATAGAAGGTCAAACTCGTATTCGTACTGCAAGCTAACTCTCGCGATGAAAGAAGACTGATCGAAGGAGACTAGACGAATGGGCTGGGGTTTCAACGATTCCGATGGTGGTCGAGCCGTCAAGGCAATACCGAAGTTTTCGTGAGGTAACGAGCGGCTGGAAGAAAACCCTCCGTGAGGTAACAAATCTCAAAGCAATCGCATCCACTGCTGAACAGCAATTGCTCAGGTCGAATAAGCAGTAGAACGACGATACAGGCGGCTGGGGAACATGTGAAGTGGGGAGTGGTTGTGGTGGTTTGGGGGCTGTTTGCGGAGGAGTTGAACTTAGGAGGTCTACGAATTACAGGGGTCTCCGGATTCGCCGCTGAGATGAGCACTGAGGATGGAAGCTGCTCATGCGCCTCCTCTTCCCAGTCGCCACTAGCAAATCCCCTGCCACACTCAACTCCCTAACACGCGGCCATCCAATCCAATCCTCTCCATTTTTATCATTATTGAAGAGACTGGACGTTGCTGGTTCTGCCGACGCTAAACCCAGCCGTCGTCAGGGAACACGCAATCACTGCCTTCACGTTTCCGTCACCGTACGGCGGTAATGATGGTCCCTTGGTTTTGGTATCACACTCACGTGCGATCGTCCTCCTTTCTCCTGTAACGGCGGATTGGTTCCGCGCCATTCTGGATAGCCAATCAACGCTGCACATACTTCACTGCATGGGCCAACATGAATACGCCTTCATGGTAGTAAATGCGGTTTACCGTTGCATTACAATGCCGACCAATCTCAAAAATCTCAGCTATGGTGCGCTTAGATATCTGTGTCCTCTAAAAATCGGAATACTTACGAATGATTAGAATCTAACGAACCAAGTTTCCTCCGCAAGCTACGAGCAGAAAATACTGGTGTAGCTTCTGATCATCAGGAACGTTCAGTTGCTCGCATAAAGCGTTCTAAAGAAGCCGCCGATGATGATGGGCCTACCTACGTGCTTGAAGGGAGCAATGATACACTCTCGAAAGCCGAATACGAAGCTCTGACAAATGGACAAGCAAACGAGAATAAGCATGCGGACTCCAATTTGAAGACATCCGCCGGGGAGGGTGCAGAAACTGGTGACGAGAAGGTCCAGGCCGACGAAAAGGACAGACGAGTCTCAGAACAGCAGACTACGGGGATCGGCAAGAGTCACAAGAAGCGAAAATTGGGCAAAGTAGTAGGCACAGAGGAGGTGCAAGAGGGGCCTTTAGAAAAGAAAAAGGATCAAAAGCTAAAGAAGAAAACGAAAGCAGTAAAGCTGTCTTTTGGCGATGATGAAGCTGGATGAATTACTGCTAGATCGATGATGTCTATTTCAAACATACGGTCGAAAGAAATACCTTGACATGGTTCGACTACCGCAAACCCTTTCCTAAGAGCTCCGTCCCGATTTCCTTAACTAGAACATCACTCCCACTGAGCGGCTCTTTGTTGTTCACGGTTGAAGCGGCATCCATTGCCTTGCACATGTCAAGAAGATCGCCATTCTGGTGCGCAAAGAAAACAAGTAGACCTATCGCCAGAGCAAGCGCTTTCACAGCATCTTTACTCTCTTGTTCCACCGACAACGTCTCCAAGAGGGATGCCGCGAGTTCCAGTTGATCGCTCTCTGGTAACAACTCCTGGTTCTCTTCTCTTCGGATGCGATAATTCAATGCTGCCAAATTGAAGGCCAAAGAAGCTGCAGCGACTCGAAGATTAGGATGCTTGTCATCCAAGAGGTTGACTGTCACCAGTTGGACTAGTAAGGAGGCTATCCTTGGATTTGCTGACAAGGATTTCGACCACAGAGTGGATGCGAAGAGATTGCAAGCCAAGTGAATGGAGACTAGTCGCAAGTTGTACGGGCAGTCTTCTAGCGTTGCGACATGCTGCATCAACTTCTCGATGGTATCCTGACTGTCTTCAGCAAAGAAGCCACCGACACGAGAATCAACCATTGATGACCGTAACAGGTCGACGGCTGCAAACAAGACCTCAGCGGGAAGCTGACTTATTGCGGAGTCCAAGAAAGCAGCGAACGCAGGTAGATCAGGCAGTGGAGTTCCACTTGCTCCGTCCTGGTTCCGCTGTTGCATAAATGATCTCAATGCTACTACGGACTGGTCACGCCCGGCATCCCCCATCTTCGCGATGAGCTTGTCGAGAGGAGGCATTTTCCCGTATAAAACTGGAGCAAGGCTCGCTCTTTGTAGATTCGGCACATTGAGCTTGGTATGAGGATGCGGCGGAAACGTTGCTTCGAGAAGCAATTTTATGTTTCCTCTCAACTGAGCTTCATTTGCGCCTGACCATTGCTCCTGCTTTTCGCCCTTTAGCCATGAGATGAAGGTCGGCGTTGCTCGAATGTCGAATTGCTGCGCAATCTCGTGCGCCTGGTTGATATCTACTTTGATAAAGACTGCTTTTGGTCCCGCTTCGGCGGCAAGTTCGTCGTACGGGCCGTAGACAAGCTTACATGGAGCGCAGGTTGAGGACGTGAAGAAGATGATAGCGCAGCTCTGAGCCGCGCTGGAGAGGAGTCGCGAGATTTCACTGACAGAGGTTACATTGTGCACTTTGCCTTCGGGGGCGGGTGTTGAGGTACCGTTCTTGGCATATGTCGCTCCTGTCGCTTGGTTGCTCCGGGGTGGTTGACTTTGCGCAGCTGACTTTGTGTCTTTCATCGGATCGACTTTTTGCTGCGGGGCTACAGGAGCTTGAGTGACGGTCCGCATTGTTTGATCAAGCTGCGGCTTCAACATCTGTCCAAACGGCGTATTGAGTACAGTCTGCGGTAGCGACGTGATGTGATCTGGAATTCCCTTGCCAATAAGAAACATAGCAAAGTCATGGGAGAAGTTATTGCAGTTGTGAGAAAACAGATCGTAAGACTGCGAGGAAAGTCAGTTCATTCGCCTTCTTCGTGTAAATAAATTTTCCTCCATACCTCAGGACTATAGGTTTCCTTCAGAGCCTCAACATACTCGAGAATCACCTCGATTGGAAGCTGGGTAGTTCCCAGATGAATCTTTTCCATGGGCGATCCGAAGTGGGTAGAACCTGGTCTACATGTGTTGATCCCATGTCCGTAGAAGTATTCGACGCCACTAATGACGATGGATGTGTGGTATACGGCGTCTGTAGGGGTTCGTTAGCCTTGCGGTGCAGCGGTCGAATAGGAATCAGACAGGCCTATGTAAGTTCCAAGCAGATTTCTCGATAGCTGTGATAAAGTCGTGTTAGCGTTGCAAGTCTTGGCTGATTTCCTTGATCGCTTGCGTTTGCATTCGTACCTGTCGGGCTAATCCCTGCGAAAATGTAAGTACTCGAGGTATAAGCATGTGAAAGCCGTTGAAAACTTACCTGAGAAAGATCGTAGACATATACTTGTACATCCATCGCGCAGGCTCCGTGTAGAAGGTGTTGGGATCACAGTGAGATTGATGAAGAAAGCTTCTCGGTCTGCAGAGGCTCACAAAAAGCATTTTGCCCAGCTGGAAGTTTCAGAAAATAGGCATGCACAATGACGAATCAGAGATGAGGCTCTGCGGAATGTGGCTTGCTATGTGGCTTGGTTCGCCGGACAAGTGGTGAAATCGCCCCTTCCCCTGTCTTTAGGAGATCCATAGGTGCATACCTAGTAGCTAAGCTTTTAGGGGCCGGGGTCTCGAATTGTTCGTGTTTGGGGGAACATTCGTTTCGACATGCGAAGCTGCTTGCGCTCATTGCTTGCCACCTAAAACCGCCAATTCATCATTCATTTTGTAGCACGCTCTGCATACGTATTCGGGTTGAGTGCCGCTTTAGTACAATTCCTCCTCCCTGAGGACATTTAGCCCCTTCGACCAACGTGCCAGCACAGCACATCCAGACCAACGACACCCGATGTCCAGCGGGACAGACGCTCGTGGCCGCAATGGTATCTGGTCTTATCTGAGTTTCAAAGCCGCTGCTCGACGACGAGTCTCAGTTTCCCTGCCAACTCTCAACGCTCCTAGTCCTATCGCAGAAGATCCTTATGAGAAGCCGGATAGACATCTTGGAGACGATCAGGCCACTCCTTCGAGTTTTTGGAACGACATAAGAATCGCGTGGATGAATCAAGGGCAGCGCTCTAGATACTTGAAGGTTGGGCTCATACTCTCTTTCATTATCTGCATAGGGCTATGGCTTTCGCCCGGGAAAGAATATGTGGAAGGTTGGTAGAACATTTCTTTCGGAGCGCACGACACAAATGACTCTAACTCAATCTCTTATAGAATATTCGCCGTTTCACACAGGGGGCAAAACGCCCGCCGACTCGACGACTGGAGGAGCAACATGTACTAAACCATACTCGTCGTCAAAGCCCCTTATACAATATGCGCTGATGATTGACGCCGGGAGCACGGGCTCGCGCATTCACGTGTATCGATTCAATAACTGCGGACCGACGCCTGAACTCGAGGATGAAATATTCGAACAGACCAAAAAAGTGGAAGGAGGTTCCTCTGGACTCAGCGCGTACAAAGGTAATCCCGAGGCTGCCGCAAAGAGCTTGGATGTTCTTATGGATGTCGCCGTCAAGAATGTCCCGGATCAACTCAAGTCATGCACTCCCGTTGCTGTGAAGGCTACGGCAGGTTTACGAAAGATTGGCGCAGAGGCTAGCGAGCAGATTCTACAGGCGGTGCGGAATCGACTTGAGAATAGCTATCCGTTTCCGGTCGTTTCAGAAGCGAATGGCGGTGTAGAAGTTATGGATGGCACCGATGAAGGTGTCTACGCCTGGATCACTACGAACTATCTCCTGGGTAAAATTGGTGGACCAGATAAGACCCCGACAGCGGCCGTCTTTGATCTTGGAGGTGGCTCTACGCAGATTGTTTTTCAACCAACTTTCAAGAAGAGTCCGTCTGGTGGCATGCCTGAGCAACTTGCTGAGGGCGACCATAAGTACGAGCTCGATTTCGGTGGTCGAAAGTTTACTCTCTATCAGCATTCTTATCTTGGCTACGGACTCATGTCGGCACGTGAGAGTCTACACAAAGAAGTCTTACTTGCAGCCTACGACCAGAAGCCTCACAGTAGTACCTCCTGGCTGGAAGAACCTCTACTCAATCCCTGCTTAGCACCAAATATGACCAAAGAGGTGGATATTCCCTTGAGCGATAGCCACCCACTTGGCCCTTCTGTAACTATCACAATGGCAGGCCCAAGTGATGGGTCGCCAACACAATGTCGAGCCTTTGCAGAAAGGATTTTGAAGAAAGACGCTGATTGCAAGCTCGCGCCATGCGCGTTCAATGGAGTGCATCAACCGAGCCTGGAGAAGACATTTTCCCGGGAAGATGTTTATCTCTTTTCTTATTTCTACGATCGCACTAAGCCGCTCGGAATGCCAGACTCTTTCACCATCCGTGAGTTGCAGGATCTGACTCAAAGAGTCTGTGAAGGTGGGGACGCGTGGGATGTTTTCGAAAGTGTCAAGGGAGCAGTGGACGAGTTGAAAGATCGACCGGAACATTGTTTGGATCTGAATTTTATGCTGGCACTGTTGCACACCGGATACGAGATGCCGATACATCGAGAAGTCAAGATTGCTAAGAAGATTAAAGGCAACGAACTTGGGTGGTGTTTGGGCGCAAGGTAGGTGCCCGATTGCTTCAACCTTGATCCCCCAAAAGATCGATACTAATTGTCCTTAGCTTGCCTTTGTTGAGTGCACAATCCGGCTGGAATTGCAAGGTTAATGAAGTGGTGAAGTAGATTTATGATCTGATATTTGGCGAGGCATAAAAGGCGTTCTTATGAGATTTGAGCATCTTAACGAATCATCTTGTCTAAGTTTTTATTTCTGAGAAATATCTGTGTCGGGTAAGGTATCATAAAATACAGTTTTGTCTGACCATATCCACAATAACTCCAAGGCGCTTCTCCGGAATGATACCCTGCACAATCACTGAACGTCCATCTCTTCGATGCCGACCTTCTCTTGCTCTCGTGGATGGCCCATTAGCTTTGCCATGATATTCTTCTTGGCAGGCTGTTTCAACTCATCTTCACTGTCACTGGATGAACTGCTTGAGCTGCTGTCGCTCATTCCTTGATCTTTGTGCTCCAGCACACCCAAGCTCAAATCCTGTGAAGGGAAGGTTAGTCGAAGTCTCAAGATCTCCAGCCTCATGACACTATACCATCTCGATGTAACGCTCATCTCCATCTTCATCAACATTCTCCATGCTCTGGCCATCCAATAAGCCGTGTCTGCGTTGCTCCTCAATCTCTTCATTGGCAAGGGCCATACGAGGCAGGAATTTGTCCAGCCGCTCCCGCAAGTTGAGCATGTGCCTCCTCCCTTGCATAGCCTTGATCCGCGGTTTCTTCCCAATCCTCAGATTAGTGATACCAGCACCATCGACCTCATCCCGTTCCATGTCTCTGTCATGTGAACCGGAGCTCGAGCTTGTGGTGGCGGCGTCGCTGTCGTCGTCGCTGTCCCCCTCGTCGCTATCACACTCCTCATCGCTGGATGCCAAAGTTGACAGACCAGAGGAGTCGAATTCATTGTCATCCGACGTGTGGCTTTCACTGGCGGCAAGGTTCCCTTCGTCGTCGGTGGGTATGAGAGCGGATGCTTCGGAGCGTTGAGGAGATGGAGTAGCACTGCTTTCACTAGTCGAGAGTTTGCAACGTTTCGTGGCTGGATCTTCGGGGGTGGAAAAGTCGAGGGCCTCAACGACTTGAATTGTACGCTTTTGACCTCTTGGTGTAGTCATGACGCTGGTTCTCAGGTCGGTCCCAGTTGTGTGTTCTTCGGGTCTGGTCTGGAATGTTGGAGCAGAAAAGTAATTCGCGTTGTTCTGAGAATAGCAGCTCTTGTACCCTGGTGGGGTGTTGCAGTAGGGCCCGTGCGCGGGGCTCGCAGCAGGTGAAGCGAGTCAGGTTACGGATGTGGCCAGACGTGGCCAGATGTAGCCTCATACCTGGTACTGTGCCTACCAACTTCCTATATTTCTATGCCTCAATTATTTTGTTCTCATTGCTCTTTCCTCTTGGTTTGCCCGTCCTAGTTCTTTAGGAGTTGTGTCTCTGGATATTTCCTGGTAAGTCAATTATCTCTTTCTTTCCCATCACAGACTTGTTAACACTTCCTGAATCATGCGTTGCCAATTCCCTCACACTGTTTGCCATTGTCATTTTACCCTCACCTCACATTCACCAATGCGGGTTATCCAGCCCCCCGAATTTTGCTTCCTATTGTCAAGGCCTATTGTCCAAGCCTATTGTCATGGCTCGCGATTTCTACATCTTCAGGTATATCTACCTCTTCCTCTCCTTTCACTACTCTATACTTCTCTTCCTCTCAATCTCTCTGCACCCAACTTCCTCTTGATCTCTGGACAATCCCAGAACCTCAATTCTACTTCCATTTCCTTGAGAATTGCACCCAGTCTCTATCAAGGTGGCTGGATTCGAACACTCCATGAAAATGGGTGACCTTTTCAAAGGCCACATGTCTTATCAACTCCGACCGTTTCCCTTGACGCACTCTTATTTCCAAGCCAATCCACATATGGCTCATTCTCATTATCTCTTGAACTTTACCGACAGGAAGCAATGCTTAGGAACCATCGAGAGTCTTGACCTCGCCATTTCGCTCTTGCCCGAGGACTGGTATGTTCCCGATACTTCGCAAATTCGTTTGAAAACGAGACTCTGACTTTTACCCTAGTCCTGATATTGAAATTTACCAGAAACTCCAAAAAACCTGCCAGGATCAGTACGACCACTACGATCAAGACTTGGCCATGGCCCACGCTCCAAAACTCACTACTAGTAATCTTCCTACACTCTCTGAGGATGCAGCTTCTGCTACCTCGTCCCCCGCTCGTGGTAAAGAGATGCGTCAGAATCTTCTAGGAAAACTTCGCCCCCCTCCACTTGTGCATTCTTGGGAATTCTATCATGACCGTCAAGACCGCAAAAAGCCTTCTCAGGAGGAATCCGCCTCAGCCAGTAGCCAGGCTCAGGCGAACTACGAAGACCGCCTTGTTAAATTGAACGATATCACTGATGTTCGCGACTTCTGGGAGACTTTCAACAACTTTGACACCACTCGCCTGCCTCTTCGTGACAGCGTTCACCTCTTCCACAAAGGCGTCAAACCCGTGTGGGAAGACAAGAGGAACGTCCACGGCGGATCTTGGACTTTTCGCGTGCCCAAGGCCCAGGGCGCTGAATTTTGGAAAGAGATTTGCATGATGGCCATCGGAGAGAAGCTGCAAGCTGCAGTTGAATCCAACAGGAAGAGTAAGTTGATTCTGACCTCCCATTTGTTCTTTAATTTTACTCGAGCTAACAACGGCGTCAGCGTTCGTTGATGATATCTGCGGTATCTCGCTCTCGGTTCGCTTCACGAGCGTTCTCGTCCAGATCTGGAACCGTGACGGCAACCACAAGGCTGCTATTGACAGGCTTCTTGAGACTGTCATCGAAGAACTACCTGAACAGCTCACGCCAAAGGAAGGTACTTACTACTATAAGAAACACGACGAGCATGCTGGTTACCAGAAACCCGAAGGAGTCCCTGCCAAACCCACCATCATTGAGGAGACCAACACTGTGCCCAAGGCTGATGATGGTGCCAAAGCACATGAATAGGTGGACCTGGAGAAACTCGGATTGGTTAAGAAGATGGCTGAAGCTGGCGATATGGATGGTTGCAAACTGACTTGATTGAGAGATGATGATCGAATGGTGACTGGATATGAGGGATTTTGATGATTTCAAGAACAGAATGACACTTTCCTTTTTGACATGTACTATACTGCATCTGACCGGCGAAAGAGGACACGGAGGAGGACACGGCTGGAGTTTATTAAGAGTGTGCATGATCAGAAGGAGCCAGACAGGCTTTACAAGCATTAGCGAGGATTCAACTGGGCTGGCCGGGCATCACATCAAACGATCAAAATTGATAATAGATCATGAATGAAAAATCATTGCGTCCGACATAGACCACCAACGCCTTGCTATGCATTCGTAGCTCAAGCTCCTCTCAGCCAGTCCCAAAAGTCAGATGTCTTACCCAAACACCCCAGCCCTCCTCATTACCCCCTCGAAGTCCTCCAACCCGACTCCTTTGCCGACCCCTTCCCCTCCATTCGCCTCCGCAATCATATCTCTCAGCACCCTCTCATCAACCTCCTCCCTCAACTCCCGTGCTACCCGCCGCAGATGCGCCAGCGTGATCGTCTCTCCTTCACCTCGTGTAAACAGCCGGAACGCATCGCCGACCTCCTCCGCCACGTCCTCGGCCGACGACGGCTTGCTCCGCAGCTTCAACGCCGCGACTGCGACGAAGTGTGGGTAGGTGACGTAGCCGGTGCTCGTGGGATCGAGCGTGGATTTAAGTTCGCGGAGTTCGAAGGGGGAGGGGGCGAGGTTTAAGGCACTGGCGATCCATGATTAGTATGATTGGGTCGAGTGTAGACTGGGGGATTGAGGAAGTGACGTTGGAATTGGAGATAGTGGGAAGGAGAGCGTACATTAAGCAGCGTCGGACATCTTGAGTTGGGAGGACACCCTCTTTCTCTTCGTAGTCGTCGTGTTGGACGGCAAAGAGGGCAAAGGCTTCTTGGATGGAGGTTTCTTCTTCAGCGCTTATGTGGTTCTCTTTGGCGAGCTTGGATTGCCGTCTTTTGATTGGCTTGGTCTCTTGCGCCTGCGTGCGCTTCTTGGGAGCCTGCAAGCAATGTGAGAAGTGCAATAGAGAGGCCGAGTTGCAGGTGCACCCACCATATCATCCGCGTTGATTGACTCGTCCGTCAAGACGTTCTGGTGGGTCGTTAAGTCTTACCACCGTATACAGATTGCAGGGTATAACTCGTCACTGCAGAAGGGCTAGTACCAGGTGGGTAGAAAGGCTAAGCGAACAAGAATTGACCCGGCCATAGTAGGTAATCGACAAGGTTATGCAAACCTCACCCACCGCACGGTCGTGCACATTCACAGCAATTTTAGCGTCGCTGAAGAGCGCAAACACAGCAGGCCGGTCGACTTGCGACCCTCGGCAACGCTCAGATCCTAAGTAGCCTACCAAGATTCTTGATCCATCCCTTCCAAAAGATATGTATCTAGTGAGGACTTTCTATTCTATCCTTCGAGGTCCATCCGAATTATCGTATAATTGATTCTTAATCCATCACCATTGCCAGACGGGTTCTTGTTTGATATGGAGAACAGCAAGCGAGCCAGCTGTAGCTACCTAAGGTAGCTCCGTACCTAGGTAGGTAGTTGCTCCGTGCCCTTGAAGCTTTAGCCAGCCTGATTTTCACCAACCTCCACCCAGCCTTAATAGGCAGTCTAATAATGTCAACTACTTCTCCTTGGTTCTCCATTCCAATGTACCCTTCAGAGATTACTCACAGACCTACGACCACCAGATTTCAACATGGAGAATCCGGTTCGTGAGATCCCAGCTGTAGTCCATCTCTTGACCCAAACTCCTCCCTCGATTCAACGCGACACCCTTGAGACCTACTTCACGCCTAATGCAGCCTTCTACCACCCTTTCTGTCGAGTGGAGGCTTGGTTCCCATCCTCGCGATCCATCATTCGCGCGATATACCACTGGTATAAAATCATGTCACCCAAAATCCTACTCTCCGTCGAGTCTGTAGCTTTCGATCAGTCCAACAACCTTCTTTACGTCGGCATCTCTCAGCGCTTCGCAATCTGGTTCGTGCCATTGTACCGCTCCGACGTCAAGCTTGTCACCGTCCTGCAGTTGGAATACCAGAAGACGAACGCGAAATATTACATTAAGAGCCAGAACGATCTGTACCAGACAGATCAATTCGTCAAGTTCGTGCTGCCTTATGGCGGCCCGGTGCTGGTATGGATATGGCAAACTGTCGCGACACTTGCTTGCGTTCTGTTGGCATTGCTGTTCTGGCCTGTGTCGGCAATTCAGGAATATGTGCACCCGCAGCATCCGGCCAAGAGGTCAAGCTAAGGTGGCAGCTTAACTATCCCCGAAACTCAATTTTTACAATCTTGCAGAAGAGGACGGTGCTGCGGATGGACGGAACTGGATTGTCTCATGAATCGGCGAGTTTTCTACGTCACTTCGCGTTTCTCGTACGATATTCCGCAGACGAGGTTCTTCTACAAAGTGCAAGGAGGTTTAGGCATAAACCCGGTTTTAAGGTTCTAATTTATTATTGGTCATGGAATCATAATATACCTCGGTCTGCTGGCGGGCCAGAATTCAAGAGATTGCGCGTAAGACCTATGTATATTATCTAACGCAAAGAAATCCATATACCTTAAAAAGTAGTGGAATCGGTTCGTATCGACCTTCTTGACAAATGTCAGCCCATTTTCCCCTAGTTCCTGCAAGGTTGCTGAATCTGGGCTGGCGTGGCTGGGAACATTACCTGGTAGAACACTCTAGGCTTCGGAGTTTTTGCCCCGCGTTACGAAGTGCCCCACCATTGATCAATCTTGACATTTTTTAAAGGTCTGTTTAGTAATACTTGAAACGCCTCTTACTGATATTCAGGTGACATTGTTTAAAAAAACAGGGTTAGGCCCTTACTCTGCTTCTCAGCTATTGTGCAGGTTTACAACACTGAAGACCCGCATAATAAACTCTGTTGTGTTCATGTCATACCACAATGACGTCGATCTTTCGTGGGTGCTTGGCTCTGTCCTCGCAGCTGCGTGCATAAGGTATCTAAGGTACTTAATGTATTGAGCTACGGCTTCCAATTTCCTCCCATACCTGTCTACTATTTGCTTCTTTGTACAGAGCAGATAGTGTCTTTCCAAACTTTCTGCAATCTACACAAGCTATGGAAAGCATGCCTGAATCAAACTCCGCTTTGGGCCAACCAGAATCTATCAAAAACAAAGTCCTCGAGACTGGTGCTGGCCTGACTCAAGACTTTGGTCCAACAAAGCGCATTTGCGCTCATCTCAATGCCTTCCACGCGTACGCGTCAGAACCCAGTCGCTATGTCGAAGCAAACCACTACTGTGCCCACCTCAACGACGGTAAGAACTCAGTTGCATCAATTTCTTCCACACGAAACCCAGTCTTATACATTCTCTTCACTAGAGGTTCGCCAATGCATCCTTTACGACAGCGCCGGTCCCAACGCCCGCCTTATTGGCATCGAATACATGATCACCCCCCGCCTATTCGCCACCCTCCCCGAATCTGAGCGCCGTCTCTGGCACTCACACGTCTTCGAAGTTAAATCCGGGATGCTAATCATGCCGCGTCCCACCGGCATCCCCGCCGCCGCCTGGGAAGTCGCCGAGAACAAAGAGATGGAGCAGGTGGTGCACTTGTACGGGAAGGTGTATCATCTGTGGCAGACGGACCGTGGGGACAAGCTGCCATTAGGCGAGCCGCAGCTCATGACGAGTTATACCGAGCAGGAGCAGCTGAATGACGCGGTAGTGAGAGAGAGAGATGAAAAATGGGGGGAGGACAGTGGGCATAAGAGGGAGGTGAGGGAGTATATTGAACTGCCGGAGGTGCACCCAGATGCCGATACAGCATGGAAGCGTGCATGAGGGGTCAGGTATCTGGGAGATCTTGGGGAGGTGAACTGAGGTGAATGGAAAGAAATTTTATGAAAAATGGTATGTTTAATATAAACCAGTGAAGCAAAGTTTGGTGCTAATGAAAGGTCCAGATTAAAACAAGCAGCTATGCTCCACTCACACAACTTAGAAGTCTCTACTCAATTCTCTGTTTTTTATTCCCACCTTGATTCGTCAGTATTCAGAAGAATGTCTCCCGAGCTCGACTCCAACCTCAACCAAGAATAAAGGTGTGAGACGGAGTCAAAGATCGGGACCCTTAGAGACTGTGCTCTCAAGAGATTTCTTTCATTCTTGCTTCCCTGTCCACACTCGCTCATCCTGGAATACGACGATGAGAAGCTCTAGCAAAGAAGAAGCTGATGATGGTAGGGCTGATTCGACGCCGACCCGGTGCAATCGACCATTTTCGAAAACAAGCCTGGTCAAGATCCCTTACTCATGTCCAGGTAGCCCAGCCCTCAAAGGGTCATCTCGCTGTAGTCGACAGTGAAATTTGTGAAAAATCTCCTATCAACAATGGTACGGAGGACGTCTATGGTGGAGCCGACTATAAGCGCCCAGATATGCCCCTGATTGTCACATTCGCTCGCGCTGTGTTCGTTAATTCATTGACCTCAATACCATAAAATTCAACGCCGCAGACTATCGAGCCTTGCTTGTAGGTCTTCATCGCCAGCATCTCCCCCGCCTATTGCTTGTGCTACTTTCCCATCTGAGACTGCCGTTTTCTGTATTCCCGAAGGAGTTTCGCCAAGCTGGTAGTGTAAAAATTAGCCGGTTTGGAGTATCACGGAATATGGGAAAACGCACCGCTTGGCCCAAGTCAACCCCGATTTCATCTAGCACCTGATTCACCACCTCCTCTCCTTCTTCCTCATCCTCTAGTCCCGTCACATCGTCTATAGCATCATCCATCATTTCTTGTCTTTGATCCATGATGTCATTCTCCTTCTCAAATTCCATGGCTATTCTTTGGAGTGCGGGGATATTCATTTGTCGGTTCATGCTGCCGAGGAGGGATGTGGCCCCTTTCATTGATTGCATCATCTGCTCGTTACTCCGTACGGTCTGCGCCAGGGTCAGCACTCAGTCTTCTTAGAACGAAATTGCAGTGCGCGCACCTGTATTCGTAGAGAAATGGCTTGTAATTGTGTTCTCATTGAATAGAACTTCTGGATATATCTTCATGATCTTAGCATATGTTATACCCTTCACACCATAAGCTCAACAGGTACATACCGCCTTGTACGGACCAGGTCCTTTGCTTGTATCCTAAGTGGTCCCATTTGGCCATTTTTGGCGCTCTTCTTGATGTCTTGTACTAATTTCTTCTCTTGATTTTCGAGCTTGACTCGTTCCCGATCCAGCTCCCTCTGAGTCTTTTCTAACGCTCTTTGGTGCTTTCGAAGTCGCTCCGCGGGTGTCATGCGTTTGCCGAATGCCCATTCTACAATCTAAGGTCCTGCGATTAGTTTTTCCCGGCCGGCTGAGGATGCAATTGCTTTGGCTTACATTCATACTGGGCTGACAGGAGAGGTACAAATTTTGGACGATAGTTCAGAGAGAAGACAGCGTCGTTGAGAAGAGTTCGGATGCTTGGCAGGGAATAGAGCTGCAGCCTGTTTGACAGATGAAGCGTGAACGCGTGCTTGTTCCGCAGTCTGGGGAATAAGACATTTCCTTGTATGGTTTAGCCTCGGTGCGGCAACTTTCCTGCGAACCATCCGCGCATTCGCCCGTTGTCAATTATTCACGCTCGCCACACCAATTCCTCCACCTAAAGCGACCAAAAGCCGACCTGGTGATCCTACGATGGCTTAACAGAAATATCGAAATATTCAGGACTGGTCATTGCCGCAGCTATGAGTTCAAGTCAGCCCTCCGGTAGTGGGTATTCCACTCCGGGAGGAAATTCATCCCGCCAACTTCCTGGACGACCTGGATACATGACTGTCGGATCTGGCTCAACATCTGAGAGTGCGGCACGACTACAAGCAATGCTAGACGATGACTCTGGGTATGGCGGCAGTATGGCTGATGGTGATTTCGAAAGAGGCTGGCATCCTGGCTTGACTTCTGACAGTCCTATACCTATGGATGTCTCTGGAGAAGGGTCAGAGAACGATCGACGCATCCTCGCTGCTCATATCCATCAACTCTATTACAATCAGAATAAAAACACATTGGGACGCGCAATCAACCGAACGGTCGAGACGCTCAAGAACCTGCAACAGATGAATTCCAAATGGCCTGCTCACTACCCTTCAGTCCAGAGACCCGAAAGCCCCACATCATCCAGACAAGACCCACGACCACGAATGCCTCATACGCAGTCAGCGCTTGAAAGTCCTCAACAAGCCGAATTCACAAATCCGCGGCCACAGGCGCTGAAGCGTGCTGAGACATCTTTGGGCGATGATGGCTCAAGATCCGAATCCAGTGAGGCTGCAAGTCGAAGAGCAGCGCCAGAACCAAGATTGGTGACACCACAGTTGGCGCAGGACTTCTCAATATTAAAGATTGATCTCAAAATGGGCGGTTTGTCTCAGACGGAATTGGTGCATTCGCTAGAAAAGCAATCCATTGCATCTCTCCTTGACGGCCAGATCAGCAAGAGCATAAGACATCTCTTTTCACTACAAGAACGGATAGAGGATACCTCAAGTAAGGTCTTGATCACTGGTGACCTAAATGCTGGCAAATCAACCTTCTGCAACGCGCTTTTGAGGAAGAAAGTCCTCCCAGAGGATCAACAACCATGTACCAGTATCTTTTGCGAGGTCCTCGACGTGAGGGAGAATGGAGGTATTGAAGAAGTTCACGCTATTCCTGCCAAGCCTGCAGGTTTGATGTATAATCGGAACGACGAGAGCACTTACTCCGTCTTCTCGTTAAAAGAACTGGAAACAATTGTGACGGAAAATGAACGCTGGTCCCAATGCAAGATCTACGTTAAGGACATCAGAACCGTCGACGAATCATTGCTGAACAACGGCGTTGTTGACATTGCGCTTATTGACGCTCCGGGTCTCAACAATGACTCTTTGAAGACTACGGCCATTTTCGCACGACAGGAAGAAATCGATGTTGTAGTCTTCGTCGTTTCCGCCGCCAATCACTTCACACAGTCTGCCAAGGAATTTATTTTCAATGCCGCGCGAGAAAAGGCATACATCTTCATGGTCGTCAATGGCTTCGATAATATTCGCGACAAGAACCGGTGCAAGGAAATGATTCTCAAGCAGGTCGCCCATCTCAGTCCCGATACTTTCAAGGAATCTAAAGAGCTGGTTCACTTCGTCTCAAGTAACGCAATCCCAGTCGCCGAACCAGAGCTCATCGGAGGAGGTGGAGGTGGCTCTGGGTCTTCTTCTGGAGGCCCTGGGGATGATCCAGACGGTGATGACGATGATGATGTGCCAGAGGGCAAGCATGGCGAACCTGGGTCCCCGCCAGACAAAGGAAAGGGGAAAGAGCGCGAGAAAATTAGAGACTTTGGGGAGTTGGAGAGCTCGCTCCGAAAATTTGTTCTTGAAAAACGCGCACGATCGAAGCTGGCTCCTGCAAGGACCTATCTCATGAATCTTCTTGGCGATCTTCAAAACCTGGCCTCTGTCAATCGCGACGTCGCCCAGTCTGAACTCGATCGAGTAGCAAAGGAACTCGAGAATGTCGAAAGTGAACTTCAAAAAGCAAGAGGGGCTCGATCGGAGGCCGGTGAGAATGTTGACCAGGCGATTGAGAAAACGGCGTCAGACGTGTATTCTCACACCAGGGAAAACATCAATTCGACGGTAAGCCAGGTCGGTGAACGAGATCTGGGCGTGCCATATCCAGGCGTATTGGGTGTCTACCAGTTTGCGGATGACATCAAAGATGCCATGCTATATCAAATATCTGAGTCGGTCAGAACGAGTGAGGAATACGGAAGGCAAAGGACAGTACAGGGATACAGCGGAATTAAGAACTTGGGCTTGCTTCATGTGGGAAATGATTATTCAAATCTTGTCTTCCACCCAGAGAAGATGTTCCAGAAGAAGCGTGATGCGCTTGCCCGTCAGGTTGACGTCGATGTCGATATTTGGGATTTCTTCGATATCGGAAGTCTTTGGGAGCGTCAAGAGAAGGTTGCGGGTACGGGTATGGCTGTCACCGTAGCCGGTGTCCTTGGTGGACGTATGATTGGGGGTGTTGGCTGGGTTGACGGAGCGTTGGGTGCAGCTCGCGTTATGGGCTCAAACAACTTACGTCGACTTGTCATTCCAGGCCTCATCACTGCCAGTAAGTCAACTTGCATCTCACCTCTATTTCCTCGCTAACCGCAAGGAGTCATCATCGGCCTCTCCTACACACTTACGACCATTCCCCAGTCTCTTCCCAGACGTCTTAGCAATAAGCTTTCTGCCCAGCTGGCGGCAATTGATTACACACACGCCAACGCTCTTAGGATCAGCGCTGAAGTTCGAAGAGCGCTGAAGTATCCCAGCGACAAACTTCGAGTTGATCTGCAGCGCAATTTTGAAGAGCTACAGGGGAAACAACAGAAGACCAGGGGCACTCGAAAAGAGTCCGAGGATGCTAGGAAATACTTTGGCAATCTATTTCGAGACAGCAACGACATCAGGCATAATGTGGACAGAGTGAATCTAGAAGGGCCTGCTCCGGGTGTTGCTGCTGGTTATGACTTCTGAGGTTACTTGGGCGAACTATTTGCTTTCCCACGGAGTTCGAGCAATGGGACGTTATGGCAAGAGCCAAAGAGGTTGTTACGATGGGTCAAGATGGTGTTTAGGGTCTCTTCTTGCACAATATTCCCCTCGGCCATAGTCTACTCCTAGATACCTCTTAGTCTTAGTTCCCGATGAATTTCTCTCTATTACTAGTACCTCCATCATTCGAATTAATTTACACAGTCTTGCCATGATTGTCCGAGTCGCCGTCGAGAGGCATCCAATGGCTAACGCAGAATATTGGGCTGGCGGCTGCAGGCGATTCCTACAAGAATCATAAAATTGGAGCCAACTGTTAGAGAGCTCCTGTAGAGTGGTGGATTGGCCCCTGGTGGTGTCTGGAGTGTAGTTCGGCCATGAAAGCTCTGCTCCCCTTGAAATCCCGATGCCGACGTCAATCATCAAGAAACGAATTCTTTGTCATTAGGGCGCCATTGCTTCTCTCTTGAATTTATTATCAAAAATCTGGTCACCTTTTCTGCGTGAGGCTCTTGGGCTGAAAGTAGTTTAGCGCTTGAGCCACCCTCTGAAGCAGCGCAGTCGTCAGCGTTGACTACCTGCCTATTGTTATATCCGCTTTTGACCTTCGTTATGGCGATACGGCCTTTGATACATGGCTGAACCTCGTGCTTTTCTTCTTGTCTTATTATTGCTGTTCCTTTTACTTTCTCCAGAACCACAGCAAGGGCCTCTAGGCTACCGGCAATACGAGCTCAGCAGTGATATTGCACATCAGCAAGAGGCGCTGCACGTACTCAGCTCTTCTGAGTATGAAGATTTCGATCCTGTACAGGGAAGATGGCTCAACCTCACGGGCGTGAGAGAGCATGATGCTTTCGCATGGACCGAATTACCTTTAGTTCAGCAACGCAGCCAGGAACAGATTCAGCATGCGTTGGGCGAGAATAGCCTGGAGAAATTGACGAAGCCTCCTGACGCTTCTATACCTTTGTTTCGTAATATAACTAGTTATGTACGAGGTGACTGGGTACGATCGAAATTAGAAGAGGGGTTTGACAGGTCACCGGAAGAGAAGCTTGAAGAAGATCAAGCGCCATTGCCTGAGTTCAGTCGCAATGTTACAGGCTCGGAAGGGAAAGTTCGCTTTCGTTTCAAGGAGCAGTTCGATGACGGATCCGATCTGCAAATGGGGCAGACTATTCCCGTCACTGCCCATATGGCTATCCAAGACGACAATTCCTACGGTGATGGATGGGAGTTGACATTACATGGTGTCCATTTCGCCGATTTTGGCGGCGTTCTGTTGACGACCACCAGCGACAAATTCTCTGGTATATTCACACTGCCGCACTTTGCCTGGTCTGACTACACGTTTCAAAGAGCAAAGCAAATGCTGAACCAGACGTTACGCGATACCATCAGGGAAGAAAAGACTAAAGCAATTCCTTCATTAAATCCTTGGACTTCAAATCCAGACAGTAATGGAGATAACCCCTCGAAGACTCCAGACTGTGAATTTCTAGTCTATCTACAACAGTACCCTATTTCAACGGATGTCGGTCAGAATGGACTTGTGCTGCAAGATAGTGTCTTTCTTCAATCAATCGAGACCGATCTTCGGTTTCCGCGTGGGATGCCAAAGCCTATCGTACCCAAAGTTCGCATGTCGATGCTTGCATTCTCGCCAGATTGCCGATTCGTGGTCGAATCAAAGGGACCTCCTGACTACGTTCCACAGGATGGGAATCATCTGGAAGGCTCCAAGATGGAAATTATCCTGAAACAAGCAAAGCAATATTCGCTTATATTTGCCGTAGTGCTTGGCCTGCAATTGATCCTTTCTATGAGACAGATGAAAGATGCGTCAACGCCATCCACACGTAGTAGGATCAGCTTTTACACGATTGCTTCTCTCGCGATGGGTGATGGGCTTGCCTGTCTGACATTCCTTACTCTTGCAGTCTTCTTGGATCCCATCTGGCTGGTTTCGATGGTGACTGCTTTTCTCGCATTCCTTTCAGTGAGCTTTTTTGGTATGAGGTTTCTCATGGACATTTGGTCGGTACAGGCTCCAGAGCGACGAAGGCAACAGGCTCAGGATGCCAGAAACACTGCAAATGCTCAGTCAACTGGTCAAAGTCAGTCGCAAGGCTCGAACGAGCCAGGTCAGAATGCACAGCCGGCCCCAGTCACAACCTCAGTAGGTGCCGACACCTTACCCTTACCTATTACGGCCCGTCAGGCTACAAATTTGGGTGCAACACCAATCATCTTACCACCTGATCAGGACGAAGCCCCAGGCCAGATTGGTGAGGCTGGTGGCGCTACCACAGCTCGAACGCCTACCGCTCGCCAGGAATTCGGTGCACTGTATGTGCGTTTCTGCCTCCTACTCTTGTTCATCTCCTTTCTTTCCATCAATGCCACATCCTGGCCTACTACTCTCCGCTCGGCGTACTCCAACCTGCTTGCATTTGCCTACCTCTCCTTCTGGTGTCCGCAGATCTATCGCAACATCTTACGCAACTGCCGCAAAGCGCTCAGGTGGGAATTCGTCATTGGACAAAGCATCCTACGTCTGGCACCGATCCTGTACTTTTATGCCGTTCCCGAAAATGTGCCTTTCGTTGAGAATGATATTCGAGCTGCTTCGATTCTTGTAGGTTGGATTTGGATCCAAATTGTCGTTTTGGCCTGCCAGGAGATTGTCGGACCTCGATTTTTTGTCCGTGAAGGATGGGCGCCTCCGGCTTATGATTACCACCCGATCATTCGCGAGGATGAAGAGGGAGCCACAATGCCAATCGGCTTTACACAAGCTACCGAGGGTCCAGATTCTCCAACTGCGAAGAGATCGGATGAGGCAGGAAGCAAAGGCAGATGCATCTTCGATTGCGCCATCTGCATGCAGGATATAGAGGTCCCCATGGTGGCTGCTGATGGCAGTGCAATTGACACCGGCGCGATGAGTATAGGAAGTGGGCTATTGGCGAGGAGGGCGTACATGATGACACCGTGCAGGCACATTTTCCATACGCCATGCCTAGAGGGCTGGATGAGATATCGATTACAGTGTCCGATATGTCGAGAAACACTACCGCCGCTATGAGCGCGGCCTTGTATAGTACACATGACCCTAGAAAAAACAATGCTACGGATTTTGATGAATTCTCATAACGCCTCGCTCAATGAGGGGAATGATTCAGTCCGCCCAAATGCCATCATCTTTCAATTGTCCAACCCGATCCCATGTAACGCTACGCCTCCTTCTCCCCACCACCCTTCTTTCCCTCCTCTTCCACCTGCTGCGCCTCCCCCTTCCACACCTCCCGAATCTGATCCATAATCACATCCGAATAGCCCTTCCCCTCCTCCAGCGCCTTCCTCTCCTCCTCCATCCTCTTCTCCTTCCAATCCTCTCCCTCTCCACCCATCCATATCCTCCCCAGCAACCCTCTCCTCTCCTCCCCCTTCCTCTCTTGCTCCTCCCTCCCCCGCAACCTCTCCTCCCTCAACCTCCTCTGCACCTCCCTCGCCCTCTCCGTCGGCATCCCGCCCGTATCGCTGCTCTCCATATTCCGCCCCAGCCGGTCCCACAGCGACAGCCCGCTGTAGTTCCGCGCGACCGTGTTCGCGGATCCGATCCACAGCATGCCCAGCCCGAAGGTGTAGACGTCGAGTTTACGGGGCGGGAGGAGGGCGATGGCGGGGCAGACGACGAGGCCGGCGAGCGAGAGGCGCGACATCAGCCGGTGGTATTGCTCGAGCGATGGGTCGCTGGGAGGGACGTGTGGGGGAGGCATGGGAGGGTCGGAGTTTGCGGTTGACATTGTTTTGGCTGTTGGGGGGACTGGGAGAAGATGTGAGCGCGTGAGGGGGAGAAGCGTTCGCTCGATTATAGTAGTGCTTTAATCGACTTGGGGAACTGTCGATGGATATATGGTTTGACTGGGGGTTTAAAAAGAGTTTTTATTGTTATGCTTCTTGGCCGGATTGTTGTGAATCTGCTTAATAGTTGTCGAATAGAAGTCTATGAGGTCAAGTATGCGGGACTGGTTGCCCTGCTAAGACGTAAAAAAAATTGCTTGGTCTTCTCCGTCATTGGCTCCCTACGCCAAGGCTTTCAAGATGCTTTTACTGCACGTATAGTGGCAGCATGGTAGCTGCTTAAATCTTCAGAATTTTGCTGAGGGCTGTCTCAATGAAATGTATGGGGCCCTCACTCGAGAAGTATGTCCTGGTCTTCGTTGAAAGCATTGTAGCTCACCCAAGTTCAGAATGACCAGAATGGCTGCTAGCTAAGATTCACTACTACTAAAACGTGAAAAGCTGATGGAAAGCCCCTCAAACTCTATGTACATGACCTGCATTCTTTGGCGTCTTGTGGATAGCTCCAGATCATTGGCCCTGGTGAAGTATCCCCAAAATTCGCCGGCATCATCCGAACTTTTCGTTAGAAGACAGTAGGTCTTGGTGATTAGGGATATTGGTTTATATAATAGCATTAACGTATGAGCAGTTGCCTCCAGCTGGATGTTGCAGCTAGCCTGCGATTTCGGAGCGACTCCTGGTCCATTCCACACGCACCAACTAAGATGATCGACTGCTAGCCAAGACCTTTTGTCTTTATAAAATTGCCCGATCATAGCAGAATCCCAAAAACAGTTGCGGCCCCAACCATCATCGCCAAGCTCCAGCCGCCCGACCTCAAGCTTCCTGCTCCACTGTCCTTCTCCGCTGTCGTAGTTCGCAGGGCGCCGACTTGTCCGGTGATAGTCCCCAATCCTACTTCTCCACTAGCAGCACTAGGAGCTTGGCTTGGAACGGAGGCAAAGGTTTGGGTATAGACGATTTGGACGTATGGGGTAGAACCAGGAGCCACTTCGCTGGGAATCCACTCGGTGGTGACGGGGTTTGGTTGTGTAGCAATCGTAGCCGCAGCGCCGGGAGCTGCTCCGGGAGTGATAGCCTGGCGAAGTCTAGATAAAAGGGTTGGTTAGTTTTAATGCCTCGGACGTAACGTTGGAAGAGGCGGGTTAGTGAACGGCTGGACATACTCAAGACTATGCTCCTCGGCTATTGAGGTAGGTGACGGAGCTGCTTCTGAGCTGCTGACTATTGAGCTGGTCTGGATGCTGATCGAATCGACCATTTCTTGTGTATTTGTCGCGTCTCCGACATGTCGGCAGGGAGATATAGCAGAAGCAGCCGCGAGCGCAGGGAGTATAAGGACTGTTGTTTTCGAGAGCCGCATTGCGGCTTGCGATTGATAAGATGGGAATCTTTTTAGAAATTATGTTGTAAAGGGCACGAATGAGCCCTCAACTGATGTGCTGAACGTCGCTATATTATTGAATGTAACGCAGGTTGACGATTGCGGTAAAAGGAAGGCAATTCTGCACGAAAGCCAAAGCGAATGCTTCCGTCCTAATCGGCAATGCTATCCCAAAAAGCACTACTTTGACTATGGTTCGGCGCAGGGAAGGACGAGTTCTCGAGTGTGATTGAATTGGGTCGACGGACCCCTGCTAAAGCCAAAGCTTCTGCAAAGAAATGATTGAATAGAGGAAGACCGAAAGCGACAGACTAAGGTAGGCAAAACAGCAGGAAGAACGAACGAACGGACGGATTGCAGTAATCCAAGCAGTGTGGTAGGATGGGCGAACTCGTGCAGGAAGGAATGACGGAGAATGCGAACGGGGAGCGCGAAGTCTTGGGAAAGGAGTACCTACAGATGGTAAAGTGGAGCCGTACCGATGTTGCAATACCTAGTCCATCTGCACGGTGAATGACCTTTCCTCTGCCATGCACGGCCATGGGGCCGGCATAGAAAAGCTTTCGGACTGGTCAAGAGGTTATGCTGTACATTGGCACTATTGTCTAGCGAGATGAAGCGAAACACCTTTTCGGCGGTGTCTCCATCTCCAGATTCCCTGCTAGACCTTCCACCTATCGAGGCACAGCAAGATAGTTGCCCCTGGATGAAGATGGTTGAGAATCTCTAAGAGACCAAAGAGATACTAGAATGTCTGGGATCCGGTGGAGTTCCTAGCCCTATGAGGTTAGACTAACTGGTATCATCTTCATTGCACCGGTATGATTGGCGGGAGTCTCGGGTCCTTCCCGAGACGAACCTTCCCCCGCCGAGATTTGTCGGCCTGCCCGTATCTTGTCACCGTTGTGTTGAATGCGCAAGCTCATCCACCCTTACGGCGTACACCATACTGACTCTCGCAAGATCTGAAAATGGTATCGTGATCATCTTCGATCAGTATGCGGAGTATCCAGAGTAGTTGATGCGTCGTGACTAACGCTCACGGACTTCCCGAGTGCTCTTTGCACAAAGTTTACCGGTGACGAGCCAGCTACTGTAGGTGGTATGGCACGCTCAGGGGCGCCACTGAACCAGGCCATTCCAAATGCAGTTATCGAAAAATCTCTTGAGATCCGTGCTCAATGCTTGTTCCAACGATCCTTGCCAGCATAGAACGAAAGACAATTCCCTTAGTTCACCATCTGCAAATATCAGACTTGTCTTGTTCACTATTACTCCGTACCTTCGGCTTTATCTTCGAAACTCATACAGTGTCCTCTAAAGGATGCAGCTGCGCCCGGTGATGGTGCGCCTTTGGTTGCGAAGCGTTGGGCTGGAGACCATGCGATATTAGGGAGTGATAGACCTGGCGGGGCTAACTTGGCCAACATAATTATCTTTACAGATTTGGAGCTCCCAGCAAAGGCAAGAAAAAATCGAGGGTATAGAAAAGGACGTACACAAAGAAAATTGATTATAGAGTAGAACAATACCCTATCTCTTCTCGCTATAAGCGGGGAGGGCCCCAGCGAGTTTCTCGAGATTCGAGATTCGAGATTCGAGAGTCAGTGAACTATGAACTCTGTCGCCTCCTGGTGCGCCATGCCAAGCATACGTACACAGAACGCCCCCAGCCGAAACACCAATGTGACCGAAAATGCTTCATTTGAAGGAATGAGCCCGAGGAGCTGCAATTTACAGCGGATTTACAGCAACACAATAGTAGCGAAAACAAGCAACAAAGTACTCAGTAAGGCTGATACTGAGGATTCCACACTTCTCCTCGCTTCTCCCACTAATCCACCGGGATACAGCGTCTGATTGGTTGTTGAATTGGGTTGTTGGGTGAAGAAAAAGGTGCTTCCCGTATTATTTCCATTGCTCCCTTCGGGGTTTAGTGCAGGTTGCTGGTCAGGGATAACGCAGATCTGAGATGCTGCTCCGCTGGCACAGGCTTCTGCGTACTGATGATTGCGAGTCACATTTGACGTGTTGAAGTAGGCATTGACATAAGAAACCGTCATAACTGCGTCAGACGCTGGTGGCCCACCGGACCACGTCGGATCACCATTACTCCAGTGGTTGAGAAACAAAGAACCGGGACTGTCAGGAACCGAGACGTTCATATCAGTAAGCCAGGAGCCATCCGCGTAAAAGGAAACACGGTCTGGAAGCCAGTCGAAACGATACTCGTGAAAAGCATCGTCCGGCGCAAAGGGTAGCGGCATGACAGTGAAGCCCGGCGTGTCCGCAGCATTGAATCCGGCAGCTTGGGAAGCTGGGGACTGAATGACCAAGTTGACGGAGTTATTGT
The DNA here is from genome assembly GCA_021030925.1 of Trypethelium eluteriae. Lineage (NCBI taxonomy): Eukaryota > Fungi > Ascomycota > Dothideomycetes > Trypetheliales > Trypetheliaceae > Trypethelium > Trypethelium eluteriae. Next base: position 31,610 of record JAGFMJ010000120.1, on the reverse strand, counting down.
TCGGCTGGAATTCTCGGGACAGAAACTCGACGTCTATCTCCTGCGTGTTGTTGAAGTACTATAGTATAGTATGGCATTAGCTTCGGATATCATGTCAAGAAGTCGTAGGTGGCACTGACCCAGAAGAATGCTCCACAGGTTCCCGTAATGTTGGACATCTTGATTCCGACTCTGATGCTCCCAAACACTATATCCCGTCTCTGTGTTGTGACTTCTCCCATACCTATCATGCCATTTTCAACACCAGCTCTCACCCAGAGCTGTAGGCCGGGATCGCCGCCATTCGCACCAGGACCGGCCCATTCAGATTTATTCAGGATCGGATTAGCGACAACATTGGCCAATGATGCACTCTTCCCGAATGGACCACGCGCAACCGCAGCAGAATCGTTATATGCTTGGGGGATCCATCCGCCATTACTCGTAAGATTCTTCAGGTGAAGAAAGTCAGTCTCGAAAAGCTCGGTGAATATCGCGTTAGGCGGTGCCGATGTGCTATTCACAGCGTAGCCGCAGGCACAGTCTGCATCAACTGCGTTAAATGTCAGCAATGGCAAACGCGTGATGCTGGAATGGAGAGGGAAAAATCCCTAGGGTCCCGCGATCCACTCACCAAGGCGCGCAAGGAAAATCGGCACAAGGACTCGTGTGAAGAGAGTTGACCACTGCGAACGCATAGTGGACCCGACGTGAAAGTTCTCCTGAAAGAAGTTATGGCATGCCCTTACGTTGAACTGGCACTGTTAGCAACTGCTAGAGATTATGGTAGTTGAAGAGCGCACTCGGATGAAGTCCTACGCGTCCAAGATTCAACTGACGTGGCTGCGCCACTCATGGTGTGGTTCAGAATTTCAACCTGTAACCAAATGTGAGATCGACGTAGGCGCATCTCTATCTACTTCAACGCTGTCAGCGAAGTGATAGACAATAAAAGGGTCACCAACTTGCGCCCTTCCAACACACAATTGCCCCTGCATCGACGAAGTATGCGATACCTGAGGAAGGTGTACGTGGTGCTCGCTCACATGGAAAGTGGCGGTTTTGTGTTGCATCGGTTGCCCACAGCTCCAACGATCCGAAGTGAGTGAGCACGGGCAAACAACAATAATTGCAATTACCAAGAAGGATCAAGATTATCGCAAGTTTCATTATCTCATGAGATCGCGCTAAGATGGGATGACAGGTTAGATCCTCAGCGCCTAGCACAAAGAGAAATAGGCTTGCAAAAGTTGGTAACATAAATGACTGCGCCAGACGCTGAAATTGAAGCTCGCCCTGTCATAATGCCTACCAGGTCCTTCACCAAAATCGCCGAAAGATTCTCACTAGGCAAGATGTCCACACAAATGCAACTCACTAAAAAAAACCCCGTGCTCTTATGGAAATGGACTCCAGACGCCAAAAGTTACAAGAGGGGGTTTAGTAACAGGCGCTCAAAGTTTCGTGGGTATCGTTCAAAGGAAGCCGGATTCAGACAATAGTCTTGCCATCATCAGCATTGCTAAGTTGATCGTTAACTGTTTTCTCCATGAAACTTACCGAGCAATCTTCTCATCTTCTCGCTCTCTCGGTTCAACGGCAAGACTCCTCTCATACATCTCATGCACGTCGCCTGCGGATTGCATGTTTGTGATGATGTAATCTTGCAGTTCCGGTAGTGGTGCCAATTGATACGGCACATTCTGATAGTCTTGGATTTCGCGAATCACTTCAGCAGTCTTTGCTCGTTTGGCGAAATTAATGAGGTTCGTCTTTTTGATGACGGATGGAATGCCATCCTCAATAAACGTCAGATCCGTGAGGTAAACACCTATGCACGAATCAGTAACATCCTTAACGATATAGATGGAGAAGCTTACCAAAAAAGGGTATGCACGGCGTGCCGGCCTTGTGTAAGGTCTCTCGATAGTCTGCAAAGTTCTTTGTGCTTGCCATGAGTTTCCGTAGACTCTCAAGGACAGTGCTTGTCTTTTGATTGACTTGATTCCAGGTCCTATTTAGACGATGGATCGGCGCTGTCCCCAGAGCAGAGATGATAGAGGTGAGCGTGGAGAAGTTGTTCAACGTCCGACATTTCTGTCCTTGTTAGGTTGATGGAAAAGAACGCATGAAAGTAAAGAGCTTACGTCGGCAACCGCAACAAAATGTTTGATTACCACCACCCGGCGTTTGACGTCTGACTGGGTCAAAATCATTTGAGCTACCCAATTTGTTAGTTGATTCGACTGTAGAATCAAAGCTTTGAGGTTCACTGCTGGGTCAGGTTCGTCCTTTGCGAGTTTCTTCTGCCAAGTCTTGTTCAAACATTCTGTCGGTTTGATCTTGCCGTAAAGATTCGATTCAATGATCGTCAGTTGGCGGGCAAATTCGACAGGGTCGATATCGAGGAACTTCATCTTCTTCCTGTTCTTAGGCAAGATCGGCTGTGGTGCCTGTGCCGGATTGACCGTTGGTACCATTCGTTTATGTGGTACATCCTGTCCACGCAGCCGCTGTTCGATAGTTGCGAGTAGCGGACTTGCCCCCGGTGTACTGGTCCCTGCGACGATGTCTTTTGCAAAAGCTTGCACGCGCAGCATAAGCTCCTGACTGGTTTCGTCGTTACCTTCCATCCAGTAGCTATCAAACCAACTCTTCAGGATATTGACAACACGAAATCGTATAGGCTTTTGTTTCTTGTCCACCCAGGTACGATAATCATCATTGGCAATACCAGGTGGAGGTTGAATACTCCATCTCTTTACAAGCATCTCGAAAAACTCCGAAGCTGTTGTAAATGAACGATATGTGAGCAGAAAAGTATTGTTAAATGAGGGATCCAGACGATCATGCCTAGTGAGTTGCTCCACCAAACCAGTCAATGTTCCGCCACGGAGCTGGGGAGGATTGGTCTTCATGTCGTATGCGATCTCGCCTTCGTGCTCTAATTTCAGATAGGATGGCTGCTCTTCTACTTCTCGAACTGGCATAATTGGACCGGGGACCTCCCCGAAGAACCTCTCAACCTTGGAGACATCACCATTTCGGTAATTCTCGGGCGGATCTACACCTTCTGAGAAGGACTGAGATTGACCGATCTCCGACAAAAGCGGACGTTGGATCTTGGCCATGTTTTTCGCGTGTGCATCATATGTTGCGCCGCCGTCAGTATTCCGATTCTCATCCCTCGTAATAGTGGTACTTTGGCGCTGTGGAATCATATCAGACAGCTTTTTGGCAGTTGAAACAAGCTGCCCAGTGACGGTATCCAGATCTTTACCAACAGCCCTAACAGTATTCATTCGATCTTCCAGAGATTCGCCGCGTATCTCAGCCCATTCATCGCTCAACGGACTTGCAACAGCCTGACAGGCTATGACGAGTTCAGATATGAGATCGTAGATCTTTTGTTTCTGAAAATTGAAATCAATCACAGTGGTCTGCTGCTGACACGATCGCAGAGATGCAAGATTCATAGATTCGACAGTTGAGATCCAAGGACGGTAGAATTCAAGAACTTTTCCGCCAGCTTTACAGATGTTGTCCGACAAGATCTGATGGCGGTGAGCATTGACAATCTTATCTCGGAGCACCAACTGTTCATCGAGCCGCCGTATGCTTGATGAGATCATCCTTCTCAACTCTTCCAGTCTATCGAGAAGCCTGGAGTCAAGGTCTGAAGTGGGCTCGCTGGATCCATCGTATTCGTCTTGTTCAATGAAAGATGAAGTCATGGACTCACTCGAGGAGAGGCCATTGCTCTGCCAGCTTCCACCGGTATAACTGCCAGCGACAAATCCAGGTGTGAGTCGAGGAATCTCCTCGCCGCGTTGCTGCCTTGCAACTTCGACATAGCCGTATACGCCATTCAGAACACCATCAGCCTCCTGAAGGCATTTCGAGTACGAATCGGGCGCGGGCCAGTCTGCTGAGGCGATGTGGGAAGAAAGAACAAGTTTCGAAAATCGTGACATCATTTCTCGAAAATGAGGGTAAAGGGCCTTATTGGTCGATATAATTGAGGGGTTACCGGAATGATTATCTGTTGTGCCAGAGCCGGCAGCAAGAAGCAAACGCAGATGATCTGAAATGTCTTCAGCCCTTCTGACGAATTCAGAGCGATCGCCATTATCGATTGCCTGGCGATAGCGCTCCACAGATCGCCTCATATCCTCCACCATGCGATTCCAGGTCAAGGGCACGGTATGGATTTCGTCGTAGAACTTCCGGGGAATGTACGCATTTACTGGAGTTCCAAGCGACCCAGTTGTAAAAGATGTCATGGTTGTCCCGTTCAGAGGCATCGACTGTTGTGCTACAGAGAAGCTTGTTTCATTCAATTCGGCTCTCGACCTTGTTAAGGGAGAAGCAGCGCTCATCGAGTCCATCGAGGTGGCAGGAGAGACTCCATCAGAGAGGTATGAGCGGCGTTTATAACCCTACAGAAAGTTCAATCAACATTGCGCTCGCAAAAATAGATGTGATACTTACCTTCGAGAAAGGTTTACCTTCCGCCTCGGAAGCCGACATATCGTAATCCGTCTCTTCATCGCGTTCATAACCCCCAGCCATCCGTTCTAGCGGTGGCCTGGTATGTTCTGGAATTTGGACATTGGTGCGATCTCGTGGTCCAGTCTCATTCAGCGATGTCGGGTTCTCGAGTGGGAGTTCCATCGTGCTGACACCAGTAAGTGTATTGAAGTAAAATAATCGACCATCCGGAGTGGCCTGAGGTATCCAATAAGCCGCCTCCTCCTGATCATTCCCACTTGTACCTTCAAGAGACGTAAAGCTTGTATCTCTTGAGATTCCATTTAGTCCTGTATCAGTGTAGTCTTGGTCGGTGTATTCGTCCTGTTCTTCCCCGTTTATATCTTGACCGGCCTGCTCCTCGACGCCATTTTCTGTTGGACCAGAGATAACTTGGCAGTAATTACTTGGAAACCAGCCTCGAATACCACGGATGACCCCATCCCACCATCCCGATTCAAGTTGAGTTATGACCTGGATGACATCGCCTCGCTGAAAGCTCAGGCTGGTGTGATCATCGGTTTCGTAATCATACAAAGCGCGTACAAACAATGCACCGGGAGGGGAAACAGTACCCGAATATCCATTCATGACGGATCTTTGCAAGGATGGGGCTCGAGGAGGAAGAGGTGATCGAAAGTCGATGTAGAGTAGTATGAAAGCCCTTGCAGACTCCTCCCGCGACGCAGACCGTCTGGGAAGCAAAGTCATCCAGTGAAGCTAGGGAGGTCCACGAACATACGCGATGATAGCTGCGAAGAGTCGTCCAGCATGGATGCTCAATTGGAAGGTCGAAATTTGTTGCATATGATTGCCGCTGTCGAAAGGTCTGCCTAGGCAGGCAGGTAAGTATAATCCATGTGGATCCCGCCTTGTCTTTTCACGTGACCTGATGCGGTCGATCCAGGTGTTGGAGTCCCCCACCTAACATAGAAGCGCAATCGATGGGTGTCCGCCTATCATGGGATGCTCAGCTCACGGGAAGGCTCGGCTGATTGCTTGCCCCGCAGAATAGCCCTCAATTCTGGAATGCGTTTTTCTCTCTACCCTGATCTCACTCTGGCGGTCGCAATCTATAAGGATCTAGAATGGCGGATGCAGTGTGAATTTGGCCACCCTTTTGCTCTCCCAATCACCTTCGCGGACCCGCAGATTCTCTATGATCCTTGTCGATCCTCAGACCCGAACGATCTCGGAAGCACGCGAAAAGCACAACGCATGATTCCAGCAATCAATCGTGCATGAGGCGAGGACGTGGAGAGCTTGCGAGAGCCGAACACCATACTGTAGGCCAGCATCATTCTCACCATTCTGATACCTGGAAGAGTTCCATCAGTTCCGTACCGACCTTTCGGCTTTAGACAAACAGCGTCGGAGATCATGTGGACGATCTCATCACCAGGGGCAATGCCATTTGGCGGGGAGCAATACAGGGTGACAACAATACCCCACTGACCCCTCGTAGTTATTTTGAAGCGTCCTGGCATGCCAGGTAGCTCTCCCTCGATCTTGCATGCAACACTCAACGTAGATCAACGTTGGCGAGGCTTCTGTAACTCGTTATGCGAGGTTTGCACTACATCCTACTGTCACTAATCGTTCTAGTATCAACTATGCTGCTCTTTATCACAGTTATCATGTGCCACAAATATCATGAAATAATAATCGTGCGCATAGCCTGTCGCGGAGCCGTGCACTTGATGTGATACTGATCCAATAGATACTTCCTCCACAATATAGCAGGTCTTTCCGAAATTTGATGACGATTCATGCTGGGATCAGAAATGTCTCTATGACCTTCGGGAGAAGGGTTCGAAGTCAAGGGAATGGTTTTAGGTGGAGCGGAGCAAGTCGATACAGGGAAAGCTCAATGTTCGGGGACTTCCAAAAGTAGTAGGAAATCCACTGGCTGAGACCAAGACCGGAATACACCATATTCTGCCCCCTAAGAGCCGAGAGGCCATGTGGCCAACGTTGCCATCGAGTCATGCTAGTGTATGCATCTAACGCTTCGCGTGGAAGTGGAATGTTCTTCAAGCTATGGCGGTAGCTTCAAACGAGCAAAGACGCTGACAAGCATTACACTACCGACAGCAAGGTTCGCGACCCGAAATCCAAATCGCTGGAAGGTGCTATCAAGGAACCTGGTGGTGTATTGGAAAGAGAAACTAAGTTAAACCTGTGGTTAGCCATGTTGATAGCGTATGGTCGTCTTAACAAGAGGATTGAGAGTAGCTCGGAGTAGCTCAGAAAGAGACCACATAATTCCCTTTCATGTGGCACCGAGACTGCCGAATCATGCCTGATATCGATGCCCAAGATGCATTTTTTCTTTTTCGTTGAAGTTTATCAAGTTTAAAGTGGTTCTAACCCTCGCCAAACCATCCAGAATCCGAACAGGAACAGACCAAATTTGATACACAACGAATACCAGGCGCTTGGAATATGAATTGAAATTCTGCATCGAAGATGAGTCAATGGATTGATGGAGTCCAACCTTGGCACGAGCCAAGACCGAAATTAACCCACTGTTTGGCGTGTGATGTGTGCTAAATCAACGGTTGGCTGCTGAGGTAGTAAGACTAGTCATAGATCTCTCCATGAAACATGAAGACATTCAGGCATGGCGAGCCTGCCGCACCGCAAAGAAGCAACTGAACCGCTATCGTCTTCCAACGAAAAGCTATCTTATAGAATACGGAGCTCAACGGGTTGTAAGGCTAAAGTGAGCCATAAGTAACGAGGCCATAATCTCCCAGCCATCTCTGCGGCAAATAGACATCGGCAAGAAGTGGGCACCGAGGCACGGGGAAGAGCGATTAGCTCCCGGCTCGACTAGGATCCCTTGCTGGTGAATGTCAGGAACAAGCCGGTCAAGGCGACGATCCGTCCCAGTTGTTTGTGATTGATCTTCCAGGAGGCGTTGCTGCGTGGCCTTAAAAAATTGACGACGATTATTATGTCACTGCTCAACCGACTTTTGACGCATTCTATGACGGTTTCAGCTCAGATAGGGGCTCATGGTGGCGCTGGAGAACGTGGGAGTTTCTGGAGCACTGAATTCCCCCACCATCAAAACAGGAATCCTGAACGTTTCAAAGCTTGTAATATACTTTTGCCCCCATCCAGGCACTCCGTACGGTAGAGAGTTGGATAAGTAAGCGCCAACCATTACTGGTGATACTTCTTTTTGTGTGCGGCACGGCTGTGATTGTTGTGTACAGCTTCATGCATGATGATTCTCGTAAGCTATGCAGACTGTCCAGGCTGAAGAACTACTGCTCTGGTGCATGTAGCGGTGACAGTGGACTATGGTCGTCCCCCAACGATAACAATAAAGATTGGAAAAGTCAAGTCGGTCAAGACCATGCCATGCCACGTTCCGGCATGCCGCCACTTCCACACGGATCTGGTCCAAGCCCCGGGAGTGCGCCAAAAAGTTTTCACAAGAGAAAATAACTATTGCCGCTGCGCAACATTGATTTCCACGTCACGCCGGCCTTCGCTTTTCCGGCCGTGCGGCGGGCGATGGGCTTGTGTTCCCCAGACAGGATGTAGAACGCAGGAACGGCACGGTGGAGGGATCGAATGAGTGACGGCGAGAGGGCCGGATGGGCGACACGAGATGCAGGTAGACGTAAGATGAGATGAGGAAGGGCGGACGCGACAGGGCTGGCGTGGTGAGGCTGGAGCGTGGGCATAGTGGCATGCACCGTGGTAATTTTGGGTTTTGTTACGGCGCGGCTTGAAGCGGTTAGATTGCTACTGTCTCCTTTAGGAGGGGCCTCCCCTCTTTTCCCATTTCCCAGAATCAGGTCTGTATACGGATCACCAAGCCCTCATCCGGCCTCATCCATCCTATCATTCTGCCATCTCGAGCATTCTTGCATGGTACCAGCGTCCCCGTATCTCTTCTGCTGTCCGTCCCATCCACCCGTACCCGTCTGTCCCGTCGCCTCCGTCGCATCGGTCAATGAGAATATACCGGAATGCAACACACTCGACATCTCGCCAACATCACCGTCGCGATTTAATACCCACGCCCCTCGGCCGGCACGGTGAGAACCGGTGGCCTTCGTCAGCGACGTGAAGGTCTCGACTCCTTGTTGCCTGCCTCAGCCATGACCGCCCTGCCCACGACGTCGTCCTCTCCAACAGCAAATCGGAAACCGTCAGCTATGGCGCCAGAGAAGAAATACAAGTGCCAGTTCTGCAATCGCGCATTCAGTCGAAGTGAACATCGAAGTAGACATGAAAGGTCTCGTAAGTTTGATGCAATCTGATTCACGTCGCCGCCGCGCCAAAAGTTTTTTGGCCGCTCCTGCGCGAGCCGAGTCGCGGCGGGGCTGGACGAACGCGGGGAATACCAGCTTACCTTTGTCGATCCAGATACCAAGGAACGCCCTTTCAAATGCATGAAATGCAGAAGTACATTCGTGCGTCGCGACCTCTTGTTGCGTCATGATAGAACTGTCCACGCAAAAGATGGAGGTGTCCCCCTCCATAGCGACGTTAAACGGCGGTCTGGCCCCAAAACCTCCCCTATCGCTGGCCCGTCAAAGCCTTCTGTCGGTATCGATACTGCGACATTAGAACAAATAGAGGCTAGTAGTGATGGCATGGTCGACATTGAGACGGCTGCGATGCTGATGACAGACTTCCATCATAAGGCGATGGCAAGCCAGGAGCCCGAGGGTGCGGGTGAAGCATCAGAGCCCATCATCTCACCAAATGGGCCCGCTCTCTTAGAGCCTTCGGTGGCTTATAATCCTGGCTCTGTGGCATTGCCACAAATGCCTTGGGATAACTTCATGCCACAATCAGTCACCGAGCCAAAAGCCCACTCTATCTCGTCGAGCATCTCCGGCTCTCAAGACTCAACGCAGTTGCCCTTCAATACATCTACGCTTGCTCAGCCACATCCTCATCAACTCCCTCCCATCGTCGAAGCTCAGATTTCGGCAGGGGATGCTCTCGCTCCGGCCTTCCAATCGTTGAACAGTTCGATGCCTGTCTCAGGATTCGCCACTCCTGAAGCGGCCCTGTCACCTTACCCCTCGATGTTAGGACCTGTCTCCCCTGTCGACTATCGTCGTTCTCCCGGTCCCACCCAGCCGCTTACCGTGGCAAAAGCACCGCAGCTCAATTCAGAAGAGCAGTGCACCAAAATATTCGAGAATATCAAGAAATGTGATGGGGAATCCGCATTGCTCGATACCTTCCGTCTCCCAAGTATGGCTGTAGTGAACAGGTATCTGTCGACCTACTTCAACTTGCTGCATCCACATTTGCCGTTTCTGCATCCTGCGTCTTTCGTACCGACAGAGGCATCTGCTCCCCTATTGTTGGCTATCCTATCCATTGGTGCTTTGTACACGTTTGAACAAGATCATGCGTACATGTTTCATATTGGCTCCAAAGTGCTCGTGAACCAGTTCCTACAAAACAAAGAGAATTTCAGCTCGCGTAAATGTCCACTGTGGGCAATGCAGAGTACGCTCCTGAATATGATCTTCGCCAGCTGGAGCGGCGACCCAAAAGGACTTGAATGGGCGTGTTCGGTGAAAAGCTTGGTCGCAAATGTGAGTACTAGACCCAGTGCTCCAAGCTCATAACTAACAGAATGAAGATGGTTGCCGGCAACAGGTATGAATTAAAGAACCGCACGGAAGCTCGAGAAGGAGCGCAGCCTACTCATGAAGAGTGGATAGAAGACGAAGGCTGCAGAAGAACCTATTATGCGGTCTATATCTTCTTTGGCCTCTTGACCATGACATATAATCATACGCCAGCCATCAGTTTCAACGAATTTGATACTCTCGAATTGCCATCCTCTGAGTCTCTTTGGAGTGCGGAGCCAGCCGACGAAGAATCGTGGCGGGAGTCCTTGACTGCTTCCACAATTATCACCTTTCGAGAAGCACATGACAGTTTATTTCAAGGCGAATCAGTACGCTACAGCGCATTTGCTACGCGGGTGATGATTAATGCTCTGTTCCTTGAGGTCTGGTATCACAAACGGAGTCCCGAGGCCCTTCAAGATGTTGTCACCGAATACAAACTGAGACTGGCGCTCGAAACTTGGGAGAAGTCGATGGAACTGTGTGAGCCTGAGACGGTTGTGGTCCAGCTCAGTGCCCCTCATAAGGGTCATCCACTCATCTTCAATGCTATGGCACAGTATCGGAACACTCGGGCGCGGCTACTTGTGGATCTCAAGTCTGTCCAGGAGGCCTTAAGATACCACGATTCCTACGAAGTTGCAGCTGCCATGACTAACGCACGGGACAGAGTGAAGCGAAACCAGGAAATGCTCAAAGTCATCCAATTTTGTTTCGACTGCATCGAAGTTGCGGCTGTGCAAGGCATACGATGGGTGGCCAGGACCTCCGCTACCAACTGGAGCGTTGAACATCCACTCTGTGGTATGGACCTCATGGTCATCCTTACCCTATGGTTGTATCGACTCGAACACGATGAGGAGCCCGCTACTGAGGAGGAGTTATCTATGTATAACAAGCTCCGAAACCTCTTCGACGATGACTCAGTCAATGTTTACGGTGCCAAGTTAAGTTCTGTCGTTGCTAGACTATGGGGAAGTATGATCGACGAAGTTGTCGTCTGGGGGTAAGTCTATGAAAGCGCAAGGGATGTTCCTCTTGAAATCTAATTGCTGACTTCATCCAGGATAACCAAGCTTATGGGCGAAGCCTTCAAGCTCCATTCACAGGCCCTTACTGGTTACGAGGACGATTCTTCATCACGCTCTGGATCCGCAACTCCGTCCATGGCATCTCATCGCGTTGAGGCACTAGAAATGCAAACAGCTTATTAGTTTCTTACGATTTGACGGCTGTCCCCTATTCCGTCCCTTGATTTCACTGCACATACATAGAGCGATACTCGTTTTTATCGTTTTCCCACTCCTCTCGGTTCCTTCGAAGACTATTGTGTTTCTCATCATCGGCTGGAATGTCTCTTCATCTGGTGTGCTCAGGACAAACAATGGTCGGGCCGGTCAGACGTATCCTGCAGACTTCCTCCCGGAGTTGTGGTCTCTCTTTATCATCGCAATTAACATCATATACCCGATACCCGTCTCGCCTGTTCTTGGTTCGTACACATGGACGCAATCCACTAATCATCTTTTTTCCCAAAGACCGCACGCTGGCTGGCCCCGTTTGTGTCGTTCTGCAGTCTCTTTCGAGTTCTTGACTTCGCGGGGTGGGATGGCTATGGTGTCCTAATAGTCCCGCGTTTCATTCTGCTTTGTTTGTACCATGTTTATTATTAGATTAAACCTTCCTGATCTTTCCCTTTCCTGTTTATATTGACGATAATCTGTGGCAAAACGTGGTCCTTGTTTGCATAGCGTGGATTTATTGGTCTGAGCTGTATCATATCCATTAAACTATTCAAGTTCTTACTCGTTTAACAACCCCCGACGTAGGCATTGATCCGCAAAATGTTGTAATCCTCAGCAACCAAGGCCGTCTCGAGAAATATTATGACGTGACTATACGCAACAGTGGGGGCATCGTGATATCAGTACCTAAGGTAACGAATCCCGCAATTGAGAATTTACCCGTTCGAATTTTCCTACTCTTCCATGCGATACCATGTCGAATTTAAAGAACGCCAACAATTAAACGGTACTATAATGGCCACCTGACCCATCTACGGGTCTTTCCAAAATCATCCCCTCCATTTTGCACGAACGCCTCGCCAATGCATCTGCAGCCCCATGGCGGCCCAAGAGATTTGTAGACGGTAGTCAATTCAGTAGTGACTGCCGTATTTCGAGTTCCTATCGGTTGAGGGAAAGTAGGTGCTGCCAGCATACTCGGAATCCTGGTATACCGTAGTTCTCCTTTCATCCTCGGGTAGCAGTTCCTTGACCTCCCAATTATTTTGCTTCGTCCCGACACTGAACTCCAAGTCCTCCTTGGTGATTGAGTCCCAATACTGTGAAATAATTAGCGCATGATTCCAGAGAAAAGCGGGACAGATGCAGTAATGAAAACCTACCTTATAGACCATCATGACCGCAAGCAGATTGCAGATAGTAGCAATAAACAAGCCATCCACGTAATGCTGGCTGTTCTCGCAAATGGTATCGCCCGCGACATATAGGATCACCTGGCCAACGACAAAGAAAAACACGCCGAAGGTGATATCTCCCAGCGGCCACCGATCCTGCAGCGTGTTGCTCACCAACAGTACCTGCATGACCACATACACGAACAGGAAGATGGCGTTGAAGATGTATAGCACCACAAACAGCCCTGTCGTGTTGGTCGGTCCCAGCCCCGCCCAGCTCTTGAATGTGAGCAGCGCGACGGCGCCAGTGATGACGAAGGCAGCGAGAGAGGACAGACGCAGGAGCCAGACTGAGAGGGTGGTCCCGTCTTCATAAAGCTGGAAGCCGACGAAACCGTTGATCATGAGACAGACGCAGGTGGCGGATGTGAGGGCGGCCTGGAGGGCGGCAAAGTAGGGGAAGGCGCCGCCGCCGGGGGGGATGACGCCAGAATCGAGGATAAGGCTGTCGACAGTAAGGAGCATGTAGAGGTAGAAGAAGGTGGTGATTTCTTTGCGGCCTGGAGGGAGTGATGGTTAGCAATAGGACCATCGGTCGCAGAAGCAAGGTCAAGGCAAGACAAGATGATCGTATGAAACATACCGACAGCCGTAAACTTGGAGCGCACGTGTATGATCATTATGACGGTCATGACGAGCGCTATGATTTGTATAAAGCTCGAAGCGCCCTCAAAGATTATCGTGTTTGCAAGTTCGATGGATCGCGCGTAGCATGTTGACTGAATCCCCGTCTTTCCAGATAGACTAGATGGAGGTCCAATCAGGACGCAGAGTGGGAGGGGTGCCTTCTGGCATATCGATTCAAAATCGCCGAAACCCATATCTGAAGAGTCTAGGGCAGGGCGTCAACGAGGTAGCTGGACGCAGGACCGCAGGGGACGTCCAAGAGTGTTGAGCACCCTCGCTGCCTAGAGCAGACTTCGGCAGGAGATGGTGTGAAAACGAGCGTGCGAGGAGTAACGCAAGAAATTGGCGAGGTTAAGATGGCCGGCGTGAGTAGGCTGCTGGACGCTGTTTGCCAGGAGGCGGATGCAAAGGAGCCGGGATGGTGTTTTGCCGAGTCGGTTTGTCCGCCCAAACTCCACCACAGCAACGCAACGCTCTCTCTCCCTCTGTCTTCCGTCCCAAAAGACATTCCCTCGGCACCACGTCCTGTTTTGTGATGGCCTTGCTCGAAGGCTGTCGCTCTCTGCACGTGGCTGATGCAAATTATCCAGATTTGGACTTAATTTGTTATTATCTCAGTGTTTCCGTCGCCGTCTACGGACCCTTCAGCATCCTGCACCTGCCCGGAGAATTGCAAGCCATGGTACCCTAAACGGAAATGATTCTTTATATCGAGCCTAAACATCAAGAGACCATACAAGCACTACCTTCCTAGCATTTGGCCCAGATGTCTAGTAGAGAAACTCTGTCTGTAGAAGCTGAGGCATTTTGTTCACCCATGGCTACCCGCACCCTTTTCCTCGTAAAACTCGCAACCTTTTGCTCGTCAACAGCGAGACAGGTTCGCCCTAGTACTCGTGCAGGGTTCTTCCCAATTCTTTTTGGTGTAGCCAACGAAACCACCAAACATAGATCTTAGCGGCAGTCACTAGTCGTCTAGGTACATGGCTTACTCATGGGGGGCTTCGCATTACTTAGCTACCAAGAAGCTAGGGTCTCCAAACATGCGCGCCGACTGCCGAATGTGACTTGCATATAACTACAGTCCCTTGCTCGAATAGGTTACCGACTATGGTTATGATGCTCCAGAGTATCGTGCACCTTCAAGTGCCTACCGCCTACCTATGTGCAAAAAGGAATGTGTAAGACTGTTATTCGTCCGAGATCCGCGAGCCGGTGGCTTCCGTAGCTCAGCTTGGATTTCACTGGCGAATGCAAACTTGAATTAGCACGAGCTTTTTGGTGAAGAAAGCACAATCACGTCAAAAGCTCTACTACTTTTTCCTTTAGTCCTGAACACCAGCCAATATGTCTAGCGAGGAGACTACAAGAATGCATTCGGCTCCACAGAGTCAGCAGGACGAAGCAAGCACTGAGAAACCAACAACAAAGGAGCCAGAAAATCAGGAGCCACATGAGCCACGGCTCAAATCAACATGGAGCAAGCTTGGCCTTGACATTCCGACCGTTCTCATCATGATGAAGTAAGCAGACCTTCTGCTCGAAAATTTTCAATGCTAAAGTTTAAGCGCAGAGGAGGCCTGGCCCCAACAATCGGCTTAGCAATGTGAGTTGAATGTAGAGAATCCTTCAATGAAACTGACATGAGTTAGTTATCAATCGACTCCTGTCGCCCGAGAATACGGGACTTCGGGGTATTTGCTAGGGATAGTATGTATCCTTGGCTTTGGCATAATGCCACGGGCGAAATTCTTGCAGACCATGCTTCTGAATGTCATTGCCACATGCTTCAGTGCAGCAATCGCTGTTCTCGCTCTGTGGTCATCTGTCCAAGCACGAATACATACCACACGGAGATCGCAGCCTGGCACTGGCGGTCCCGGCACAGTTGGAACACCATCGCCCGGTGCACAGACTGGAGGATATAATTCATCACAGTCTGCTGTTTGTGCCATTTGGCTCTTCTTTCAGGTCTATATCATAAACGCATTGAAATCGAAGTACCCACAGCTACAGTTTTCAGCAATCATTTGGTCTATTTTTGCCATCGTTTCGATGTCTTACGGGCCCAATTTCACAACCACGACACAGGCCCTTAATTTTGCTCGGACCCTTCTGATAACATATCTCAGTGGCTTCGGTATCGCGTTTGGGGTTTCTTTGCTTGTCGTTCCAATGAACTCCCGGAAAATAGTATTCAAAATCATTCCTGGCTACATTGGTGCACTTCGAGGGGCTTTGAAGGCACACGCCCGATACGTTGAGAGCTTGGAGCACACCGATATGTTCCTACCAATCTCGCACTCGGGTGAGACCAAATCGACAGGTGAACCCAAAGAAAAGCCACACATCAACGAGGCAATGGCCTTCAAAAAGGCTGCCGAGGCGTTGGCGGGGCTCATTGCTAAGTTGCACGGGGAGCTCCCCTTTGCGAAACGTGAGATTGCTATCGGAAAACTCGGACCGGACGACCTGAATGAGCTCCTTCGGCTGCTCAGAGAAATCATGATTCCTGTTTTAGGGCTTAGCTCTGTTGCAGATATTTTCGAGAGGACCTCACACTGGCTTGGATGGGATCACGCTCCTACGGCAGGAGACGATCCGAATAGAGAGAGATCTGTGCAAGACTGGAATGAACTTGCCAAACTTATGCATGAGCCTGTCAGCAAATTGACCCAGATCATGGATGAAGGCCTCCACCATACGTTACTGAAGCTGCAATTTATCGAACAGCCCAAATCGACCAAATCTACCTCGTCATCAACTGAACCAGATGTAGAGGCCAAAGGCGACGCTATTCAGCCTGGAGATCCGACTTTTGGCGATTACATGGAGATGAAAATACAGGAGTTTGAAGCAACAAAGCAACCAATGCTTCGAAAATGGTGTGAGCTCCACGATATTGACCTACCACCGGATTTCTTCGAAAAGCCTGCAAGTTCGGAATCGATGCTGTCGGCCTATGATACTGAATTCGATAAGCGAAGACGCCAGCGACAGATGTATCTTGTCCTATACATTGAGTTACTTCTCGCTTCCACTGGCCGAGCTATACTGGAATTGGTCTATTTTGCAGATCTCAAAGCCCGATCAGGAAAGATGGATAGGAATCGGCTCATCGTACCAGGTTATAAGCGGTTACGAAAATGGCTCAGTAGCGTCTTTAGCCCTGGCGAAGAAGACTCTTCAGACGATCTGAACAATGCCATGCACGAGGGTGGAGGGACCGGTTCAAAAGTGTACATGGGCGCAGGATACCAGCAAAGAAAGGACCCAGAACATCTACCACCACAAAATGTTGTTCAAAAAATCGGTGACTACGTCAGGCTGATTCCCAAGGCTCTCGGGTCTAGCCATTCCAGCTTCGGGTTCCGCGCTGCTTGCGCCACCATTTCGCTCGGAATTCTTGGCTATCTTGAAAGCACTCACGTATTCTATACCAAGCAGCGAGTCTTCTGGGCTGTCATCATGATCGGGTATAGTATCATTTGCCTAAATCTATAACGAAGTCAGAAACTGATTTGATGCTAGTATCTCCATGACCCCAACCGCCGGACAAAGCCTTTGGAACTTTACGCTTCGAATACTAGGGACATTCATTGCCATGGTATTAAGCTATGTTGCTTGGTACATTGTAGATGGTCACCGAGCTGGGGTTCTCGTCTTCTATTGGCTCTTCTGCTCAATGGGATTCTACGTTCCTTTGAAGTTTCCGCGATACGCTATCGCTGGTGTCATATCTATTGTCACGTTGACGCTCATCCTTGGATACGAGCTACAGGTAACAAAGATTGGGGTCAAAGTGAGCACCTCGAATGGGCAACCGTACTATCCTACGTACGAATTGGCTCCTTATCGACTTGCAACCGTAGTTGCCGGGCTGTTCGTGGCCTTTATCTGGACCATCTTTCCGTATCCCATAACAGAGCATTCTCAGTTAAGGCGTCATCTCGGCTCGTCCCTCTATCTTCTTGCAAACTTGTATTCAGTCGCTCACGAGACGATTCGCTATCGAATCCAAGGCGAAGAAGGGGACATTGACTCGAAAGACAGTCCCGCTCGCCAGTTGGAAAAGGCAAGGACGACCATCTTCACGAAGCAGACAGTGCTTCTTGGTCAAATGCAACAAGTTGCAAGCTTCTTAAAATGGGAAATACCGATGGGAGGCCGGTACGCAGTCTTGCTTCCTGTAGAAGATTCACATCTCGCTGACGCAGACATTCAGATTTCCAAAGGAAACTTATACGGAAATTTTGAAACGCGTCGAAACGTCTGTATTTCCCTTGGCTCGCTCCATCTATAGTAGCTAACATTCCCGCTAGCATTCAAAACTACACCGCCTTGTTGAGCTACTCTTCACGAACCTTTCATGCCATGAAGGCGGAAGATGAGACACAGTGGATCCAGGACTTTCGACAGCTCCTCAAGAGTGCCTCATTGACATCTTACGAGAACACTTCCCTTCTTAGCCTACTCTCCTCGAGTATCACAACGGGCCAGCCGCTTCCCCCTTACTTGAAAACAGCCACGCCATACGCACTCACCGAAAATCTAGAAGGCATGGACCGAGACATTCTCAGCATTAGACATCTCGCCGAGCCTGGCTACGCAGCTTTTGCCATGATGCAAATAACGACGCGCTGCGTAGTGGCTGACATCGGCAAACTTCTGGCGTAAGTCATTTTCCCGCCTATGGTGCATGGCGAATCTGCTAATCTCAGATATAGGCTTGTGAGGGACTTGATCGGAGAGATCGATTTCTCATTCCATACCGTCAGCGTGGCTGACGAGAGCGAAGGAGCTCAATCGCAGGATTCAATCCTGTCAAACGATAAGGGAAAGCAGGATTAAACGACGCCTACGCTGGACTGAAGACTTCAGATATAAGTCTTTTTCAAATGTTTTTTTTTTCTCTCTCTTCAGGGAACGCACCCATGTTTCTGGGGTTTTCTAGAATAGTAACGTTATTGTTGGATAGAATAGCGCTCGATGCTCTCGTCTCTAGCGAGCCACTGGAAATGTATTGTATGACGTTTTATGAAATCGATCCCTATCTTTAATCTTGAAGAATATCTTGTACTTCATTCAAAAGCCAGTACCAATCCATGCAATCAATCCTGGACGATTCTTGTGAGTATATCCATACTTTGATTTGCCAATTATTTGTATTAGCATAGCCCGGACGAGATCAGGTCTAGGAGTAAGATCAATTAAAGTTAGCGCGGGGAGAATTTGAGAACGAAATAATTCTTACACGATCAAGGGACTTGCGTCTCGCATCTCGACCTTTCGGTCAATCGCGCCGCTAGCTCTGAGTTACAAATTGCTGCGACTTGCCTTGCATATACAAGTCTGGATCCGCTTCACCCGTGTGCGCATTGAGGGACACTGTGGTCTGACTCCCTGACATAGGCATGGCTTGAGGAATCACAAGATCTCGTCCTCAGCAACATTCGCTATACTTAGCACACCCTTTTCATCGGATTCTTCAGCGATAGCAGACTGATTCCCCGGCAAAGTGGCATCCTCGCCGTTTTCTGGCAAAGCATCAACCATGGGCTCCGTTCCGTTATCTTTCGCCGTCTTGTCTGGCTCATCAGATTGCTGATCTCCGTGCACAATGTTGTCCTCGCCGTTCGCCATTGGAGCGTCGGCTGCGGCGCCGTCTCTGCCATCCTCGGCCGTCTTGTTTGGTTGGTCAGCCTTTATCTGCTTTGCGATCGAGCCGTTGAGATCATCCCAGTTCGCCTATGAAAAAATCAGACATTGTCCCAAACGCCAACACTGGAGGACAAACACGTCGTGCGTTGACTTTCTTCTTCTTCTGGACGCTGGTGGCAAGCTTTCTGTCAAGCTTGTCCAAATTGCGATCTGCCCGTTCTAGGCCTTTCTGATGGCGGAGTCGCTGCTGTCGGCTCATGGATTTCTGGTTCTTCTTCTTTGTAATGCCTCCATCCCTTATACCAAGCACATTTGCTTGCGACTGGGGTTTCTCAACGGGAGGCTCGACATTTTTCAGAGACTTGTCGGTATTAAGGGAAGGCGATGCATCTCTTCTAGCAGCACGAGATCTGAGTGAAACAGCTGAAAGAATATCAATATCATTAGTCTGTAGAGCTAGGGAAACTTACGTCTCTTTTTGACCTTGGGGGTTTTGGCCATGGTTTTGGGTGCTGATTGCTACTCCAAATGGGCACGGTGGGGTGAGGTGGGGTGAAATCGTTTGCAGTAGCAGCAGCGGCGGGACATGGCGTGGCTCGGCGTGGCGTTGGGACGGCGTTCCGCCGACTCTGTATCAAACCTGGAACCGTCTGCGGTCATGTTCCCTCACTTTACATATACATGTTTCCCTACTCGCTGGAATCCTGATGCTTGTACATTACGCTCGACGTACTCGCTCGTCTCGGAGCCATTTACGTCCTCCGCCCTCGTCCACCAATTCGTCACGGCACCATGACATTTGCAGCGCAAGTCGACACTGAAGCATATATTCCCCAACCGACGCTGGTCTCGCAAACCGGAACCGTCCTTGGATTCTTGCTTCTTTGCACCGCCTACTTTCTCTTCTCCTTCAAAAGTCCGCAATCAGTCCTCGCCGCTCTATTCTACCTGTTATCACCCTTATGGAACGGCTTCGTCAATATGATCCCGTCTAACAGAATATCGCCAAAGGCTTTTGGCTTGGGCACCAAGGACCTGTTCAAGAGCTTCCAACCCGACAGCTCCCTGGCTGCTCTCGGAGTCCTCGCAGGACGCGGCAGGTCGACGACGCTCCCAGGTCTCGGAAATTGGGATAACTCTTGTTATCAAAATAGTGTCATCCAAGGCCTAGCATCGCTTCCATACTTCAATGCTTTCCTCCGCCAAATGGGGCACGATACCAATTACGCTTTAGAGGAAACCACACTCGGCGCACTACGAGAAACTCTTTCAAAATTAAATGACTCGTCGAGGAGAGGACAGACTTTATGGACGCCGTCAAAGTTGAAATCGATGAGTAGCTGGCAGCAGCAGGACGCTCAAGAATACTTCTCAAAGATCATAGAACAATTGGAGAAAGATATCACCAGGATATGGAAACAACCAGTTAAGGAGCAGGGATTAGAAGCTGTTGGTGATCTTTTGGGGAAAGATTTTCGGGATAGCATTCTGGCAGATGATACTGATGGGGAAAAGACTGAGTCTAGTTGGACAGGAGTTGATAACCTAGCAACTGCATCGACGTCTGAGACATCAATTACAGTTAATGGCGCAACCAAACCGGAAAATCCTCTCGAGGGCTTCCTAGGGCAACGCGTCGCATGCATGACCTGTGGTTTCACAGAAGGATTGTCTCTCATTCCATTTAATTGCCTTACCGTACCGCTCGGAGACCAACGAGCCTATGATCTGCAAGAATGCCTAGATGAATACACGAAACTCGAAACCATTGATGATGTAGAGTGTACAAAATGCACTCTACTGCGGACCCAGCAGGCACTGAAGCAACTTTATTCGGCGGCTTCTGCAAACTCTGCAGCGGATGATGCCCCCAATCCGCTGCAAGACTCAGCCAAATCCCGTTTGGAGGCTGTAGAAGCAGTACTCGAAGAAGAGGATTTTTCTGACAACGCACTCACCAAACGTTGTCAGATATCTAAGAAGAACCGAATCAGCAGCGCAAAATCTCGTCAAGCTGTTATTGCTAAGCCACCTCGCAATCTGGTGATTCACGTCAATCGCAGTGTCTTTGATGAGTTTACGGGTGCACAGAGAAAGAATTATGCCGATGTCAGTTATCCAGAGAACCTCGACCTTGGCTCGTGGTGCCTTGGAAGATCATCTCCAAGTGCGCAGGGAGATGCAAAGGGGAGCGAAGAATCCTGGTCGCTTGATCCGCGAGCATCTTTACTTACTGGACAAGACCCTGCCAGAATGGAGTATGAGCTTCGTGCTGTAGTGACACATTATGGTAGACATGAAAACGGTCATTATATCTGTTATCGCAAGCATTCATTGAATCCTGAAGGTACGGGGGCTGCACAAGATGATGCAACGCTGAAGCAGCAGACCGAAGAAACATGGTGGCGGCTAAGTGATGAGGATGTATCTCCTATGAGTGCAGCCAACGTGCTGCAGCAATGCGGAGTTTTCATGCTTTTCTACGAGCGAAAGCCCGTAGTATCCCCAATGATAGCCTCCAAGGCTGAAGACGTCACTGCTGAAGTTCCGAATCCTCAAGAGAGTAAAATAGTTGAAGCTATGACTGAGGAGAACATGGACGGATCCATTCCTTCGAGACCTGCCTCTATTCATGACGGCACTGAAGGTCCCAAAGTTGAAAGCATCGAGGCAGCCGATTCTCCACGTGTTCTCGGTGTACCGCAAGTCGGATTTCCTTCCCAACATCAAAGTCAAGACATGCCGTCCTCAGATGAATCGTCCTCAGATGAACAGACTATGGAGCTTGAGCCCACCACTATAGCATCAGCAATGATCGAGGACGACATCAGTCCTTCCACGGAACTTGAACCGGGATCTACGAGCCCATCATCACCGAGAATAACTCCCCAACGATCACCGTACATGCGAACGTCAAGAATTGGTGAAGATCAACGAAAAGACGGCTCATTCTCATCTTCTCGGCCACCCATGGTCGCGGCCACATAGCCAGAGGGGCAATGGGTGGGCGTTATTGCCAAGAGCGATTTTGTTAATGTGAATCAGGACGTCTTTACCCAGACCGATCACAACCTGAATCCGGCGTGCTTTTCAATGCATAGCGATTTGGCGTTTCCGATTGGTCTTGCATTTGGCGGCGCATTTACTCCTAGAACGAAAAGTGTTCTAGGACCACAGAGGAGTTTGGTCGTCACTCGGGAGAAGGATTTCCCT
This sequence comes from Trypethelium eluteriae, assembly GCA_021030925.1. Classification (NCBI taxonomy): domain Eukaryota; kingdom Fungi; phylum Ascomycota; class Dothideomycetes; order Trypetheliales; family Trypetheliaceae; genus Trypethelium; species Trypethelium eluteriae. Next base: position 9,500 of record JAGFMJ010000120.1, on the reverse strand, counting down.
CGGGATATGAATCCAGTCACATGAATTAGTATCAGAGCCGACATCTGATTCTAATAGAATGAGATACCAATTTACATGTACCAAATCTGTGAAAAGAGAGCTGAAGCCCCGTGATGCTATTTCAAGCTATTGAACAACTGTTGCGCCCGTGCCCACAAAACAGACACAATGGTAAGAATTCTCATCCCATCCCTCATGATTCAGTCGTTACCTTCGCCTTTCCGTTTGTCACCTTCACACCCAACTGCTTTGCCCGCGCAATGATCTCCACCCTCTTCCGCGATGAAACAGCATGAGCGATCCTGGGAGTTGTCAGTCTCGAAAACCTTCACTGCTCACAGAACTGGGCGCCACATACTCTGCCGCAAATGTACGGTTGTGCATCAAAAGGACGTCAATTTCTGCCGGGCGATGGACGAGAAAAGCTTTGTGACCGGACGGCATGAGGTGTCGAGTCTTTGCGTTGCTTCCGTACCCAATCTAAATCGAAGAGTGCCATTAGCCATGTGTCCTTCTTGAAATAACCGATTCCTTTGCTTCTATCTCCTTTCGCTTGAGCAATGCCACCCCCTCTCCATGCTCCCCTGATCCCCCTCTTCTTCATATGAAATCAGAAGTACCTTCGGCATTGCAGCCTGGCCCTTGAATCGTCTCCTCACTCTGTTATCGATACCTTTGGGCTTCCTCCAGTTTGGGGCAACGCATTTGAAGCGGTCGCTTTGGTGTCGGTTGAAGCGCGCAGTGCCTGGAGATTGCGACGGTCAGAACATCAATTGCCAGGAAAAAAAAAATTTCGCAAGAGGTTTAAACTATGACTTACGCTTCTTGACGATGGGAACATGCTTCTTTGCGGCCGCCATCTAAAGACAAGTACTATATCAGCTTTCTTTCGCTTTCGCTCGAGGATAGACAGGGAATCTGGCGATAGTCGCGGCCGCGCGGAGTAGATGATGACAGCCTTTCGATATTGAAGAAGTCTCTTCAGGCTTACCTCGCTGGTAGATGATGGGTTAAGGAATGGAGAATGTGTTACTTTTCGTCGTCTGGATGCCAAAATCGAGGCCCCATTCGAGTGGTTGCGGCGCTAGCATCTCGCTTACGGGAAAATCATAATCCGCTTCCGTGCAGTCGTGCCATGCCACATGCCCCCCACGCGCTGTTTGTATCGGGTGCAAACGCTAAGGCTAAAGTTGTAATCTCTTTAAGGTTCTCACGCAAGACGTGCCGAGTGTTTCCGGACGCAATGCATAGAACTATTAGAAACATAGGGTCGTGAGGTCACTGGGGGCACGACTCATGCTGAATGCGCGACACGTCTCACCTCAATTGACCGGAAAGATTTCCATGCATTAATTCTTCGCATTTCTGATCAGCTATCTCTCTCTCTGATGCCACGACAAGTGAAAGACAGGACTGTTTCCGTTCGAGGACAAGGGTAATAACAATAGAGCTGGACGTTTTACCGTCCGCTACGATTATGCTGCATTCCCTGAGCCTCCATAAGTAACAAGTCCCCAAAATTAGGTTGGCCGGCGCAGCCGGCCTTTGATAGTATCACATAAACCCCGAATCGACCTTCCTCCCAACCAGGTCTCAGCCTCCCACTCCCAACTAAAGGAAAACTTCGGACATTCAGCAGCAGAGGAGATGGACCTGGAAGAGAAATGAGAAACTAGAAGCATAGAACGAGACGAACAGAAACAAGGTATCCGACAAATTAACACCGATAGTTATTCCCCGTATGTCCTATCCAAAGCGAGAGTTTAGTTTCGTCATCAGCTGGCACAGTCCGCCCCCCTTCCGTTTCAGCCAGCGCCTTTCGGGTGTACAGAGGCCGTTACTTTGTGTGTGTACCATCAGATCCGACTGCCACCCTGCAGAATCCCAATTTATTACGCCGAGAAGAGCCCTTAGCTAGACGACGCACGGTAAATAGGAAAATCAGCTAAATGAGTTTGAAATTCAAGGAAATGGGGAATCAAATAGGAATTGAGAGCGAGAGGAAAAAGGTAGGTGGTCGTGACTGTTCGCGATATGGCCATAATCGGGAAGTGAGATCAGTATTAGGCGTAAGGTTGAGATTTTTGATGAACGCGAACTCGGAAGAGATGTCGCAGAGATATCGAACACCAGATGCAACAAGTTTTACATGTTGGAGTGGCCAGGGCTCAAACCCGGGCTCAAAGATTGTGGATCGATGGTACCAAAGGGTACAAGATTTTGCATATCCATGTGAGGCTCCTGATTGTGGTTCTCGGCTGGTGGTCCACGGAGGGGTAGGGTCATGCTCTGTTGCTTCGCATATATGTCGTTAAACGAGAGTGTCGCGTCATCGCTGCTACCTTGTTCGTGATGCATAGAGTACAGATCTCCATCATGGCCATTATGATCAAGCGACCCGAGAGGAGGTGACTGATTAGCAATCACAGGATCCGCATGCGGACTGACGGCAGTCAGTGGAGACATTGAAGATGCCGCAACGGTCGATTGGTCAGGCATTGGAGAAAGGTAATGCATGCTGTAGGGTGTCTGGGCCTGGGCAAAGGTTGATAGATTATCAGACGGAGCAGTGGATGTGAAGAACATTCCGGGGGTTCCGTGTTCGGACGGAGAATTGGCCGTCGTCGCCGACATTGGACCAAACTGTTGACGGTAATCGAGTCCATACCCAGCAGAGGTGTCAATGCTGAGATTTGGACCGATCGGGCCAAAGCCAGGATGATGTTGTGGGATTGGAGCAAATATGTTCGGATCGGCCACAGGCGCCGGTGCCTGTGGATGCTCTGGCTGGATTAGGAAGGAAGGCATCGGATTGTTCCGAAGCATAGAGAAATCAATCGCCACCGGAACCGATCGACTGCGCTGCCTCTTGTGACCGCGCGGTGGCATTCCCATTCCCATCGAGTGACTGTCATGGAACGTGTTGATGGAAGGAGGACCCATCTGATTGGGTTGTGATGCAGGCCGAAAGTTCCCGACCGGTGAAACAGGGGCAGATACAGGCATATGGTTAGGGTCTTGGAAATGTCGGTTCTGGAAAGACTCAAGTGAAACCAGCTTTGCCAGCTGACCACTCAAGACTTTAGGGTGCCCACCAAGGTGATGTACTAGAATTTGAGAAGCTTGCTGCTCCTCGGTGAAGTCACCACATTGGTAGAATCCACCAGAGCCAGAAGAATCCATATAAAAGCATGGCGGTCTGTTTAGCTCAACCACCAGGCCTCCAGGACGCTGGGCAGCACCTTCTGCATTCGACAAAACATCACCAGATTCTAGAGTAATATTCTTAATAGCCGAGAAGGGATATTCGATCTTGTATCCTGCAGAGTCGTTGTTGATATAGTAGGTGACTGTAGAACGGTCTGGTGAGTAGAAGATAACAAGGTCCATAGCGGCTTGGCCGATGCGACGCCAGGAGCCAATGCTTAGTGAACGGCATGTGAAGTGTTGAATTACTGCTGAAAATCAGTACAAAAGTCATACGATAGATGACTGGGCTCAAGCCGTACCAACTTTGCCACTGCTATTCTCAGGCAGAAGCATAGATCCACTACCGTAAGCGGCATACGGGCCACCATTCCGACCGAGGTAGTTGGCCCCCAGGCCCTTTCCCATTTCTATGGCTTGGATGGCAAGATAACGGCGCATTGAGTCTGGGATGTTATCACAGTCCTCGCCAGTCTCAATGCTCCGCTTGGCAAGAGTCTTTATCTTAGCGCGTCTGGGGAAAGTTAGACCGTGAGTGATGGAATAAATAGCATTCAAACACACCGATTTTGGAACCAGATCTGAACGGAACGCTCAGTCATGTTAATCTCTTGCGCTATCCGTTCTCGTACAATAGCAGTTGGTGTGGGATTTTTGTTGAATTCCACTTCCAGCGTCATGAGCTGGTCTTGCGTGGCTCGTTGGCGCTTTTGATTCTTTTGTTGTTGGGTGAGAGTGCTTTTACGGGGCGGTCGACGAGATGCGGAGCCATTGGTCGGGGTAGCGTTGGTGGGGGTGGTGGCCGAAGGGGATGGCGATGGAGACATGTTGCCCATGACCTCGCTGTTCTGCATCGTGGCGAAGATAGACGAATATATTGTGACAAAATAATTCCTGTTGTCGACTGAATATGGAAGATATGATAATTACGATAAAGCTTTGCTCCGAGCCCGGTCTTGAAGTCAAGGAACGGGCTCAATGGGCTGGATTGGGCTATAAGTTGAAAGGGAACAAAGCGGGACTTGTAAGGAACGTGGTCAGTTGGCCAACACCGTCCAGGTGCGTGACTGAACAATAATATGGCCTCGTTTCGATGACAGGACGTCGACAATAATCGACCAAGGGAAAAATCTGGAATTGATAGGCCAGAAGGAGGCTGAGAAGGAGTGACCGAGAAACTGGGGCTCAAAGGAGAGGACGGTTCACGCTGCAAAGGAGCGACAGAGAGTGGATTAGTTGCTAAGGAGCGTGGGTGGAGTCGCAGTCGCCAGACGGACGCGAAAACTCCAAGGCAGAGAGGCAGGCAGTGAAAAAAGAGAAAGGAAGCCAGAAAAGTAGCAGGCAAATGGGGAGAGAGGGCGAGGAAAGGGTGGAGTGGGAGGACGGGTGGACGGGCTGGAGTCGGCGAGAAGTCAAAAGGGGAGAGACGGGCGAATGCGCTGCAAGTGCCCCTGGCTAGCGCACGCCGCGACTTGCTTGGGTCTGCTTGGGTCTGCTTGGGGCCTCTTGGGGCTGCTTGGGCCTGCCACGGCCTGCTTTGGAGACGGCGGACGGGAGGTCCCTGCTAGAGTGCCAGACTCGACACGTCCAAGTCCGTTTCGGCCTGCTCCTGCAACCCACCGGGCACTCAACCCACCCAACCCACCCAACCTAGGTACCCACCAGCGCCACTGCGCCCGTTGCCGTTTCCATTCTCGCTGCTCACAACTCTAGGCGACTGTCACTGCCGTCAGACGCACCATCTTTCCCACAACTGACGGGCGCCGACGCTCTCTCATGCCTCTGTGCGTTCACAGCTCAGCTTGCCAGTCCCGCCAGTATCGATAACTGCCGTCTTTCCTACGCCCTCCGTGCTTCCCACTCACCAGCGCGATCCCTGTCGATGAATCCAAACACCACCCGCCTGGACGCTCTCTCTTTGATCTCCAGATAGCGTCACCGCCTGTGGTCTGTCGTGGAATCCTTCGCCTGCTCTTCTTACCCGCCAAGGCGGCTTCGTGCTTGCCCGAAAACGGTGAGAGCTCAGGCTCCTGTCGAGAACAGGTCAATTGGGCGTAGTTGCCGGAGGATTGCTCTACCCGTCTGCCACGCCCAGATCATGATGAGTTCCTAGAACACGCTTATCAATTCCGCAATTCCGCAATCCCGCCATTGCTGAGTTTGGCTGTCACTTGAGCGCCAATAAAGTCTAGAAAATAAGACTTGAGCTCTGCTCCGAACGCTCGTGACTATTGACAATATACCTTCCTAGTGCATGGACTCTGGGACCTTTTTCATCCAAATCTATGACACTGAGCAGATTTCCCTGGTCAGATTTCGCAAAGTGCCGGACTTTTCCAACAGCCATAGTATCACGAAGCTGGGACACGTGCGGGGCCAACAGCCCTCTTCCAGGCCTGATCCCTAGCAGATCACGTTCTGTGACCCACACCAAAGCCCGAGAGCGCCGATGCCGTTTGAAAGGGGTTTGCTTCGTGCGACGAATCGCAGCCGCCCAGACGCCCCCAAACACTGCCGTTAATGCCTGCTATTTTGGGCGGTAGCTGGGGCTTGTTAGAGATCTTATCGATGCCGCAGCTTCCACGGCTAGCACCGCTAGCTTAGACTTGCCCTATCGCGCACATCGTAAACGCCTTTATCCTCAGGGATTTCAGCGATTTCACCCATGCAAAGTACATTTTATGCTGTCCCACTTTCTGGGACGCATACATGCATCGATGGCCTCTGATGCTATGATCGAGGGACAACGTTAGAGCGTTTGAGACCTAATTGTTTTCTTGGGCGGATTAATTTCTTGCTCCTAACCGACCCATCCCTTTAGACTTCGTGTCACTTATGACGAGTACTGAATCTCCAGCCCTACGGCTCGGAAAATCTGCTCCCTCTTTCGAAGGTCGAACCCTGCCCCAATACTGAACAACAATTCCTTGATTCGTCCCTCCCAGAGCACCCCGACATTCCAGTTCTGATCTACCCTGGCTTTGAGCACGCCAGTGACATCCTCGCCTGGTCGCCTTCGCTTCGGCAAAGTCGATCTCTCCAACACGTCCGGCTCATTGGCATCCTTGCCGGTTCGCAGCCCCTCCAAAATTTTAGCCGGGGGGGCACGTTTCAAGCGCCAGATTTCACACCCAATCTGCAGCTCACTCTCATACGAATACACATTAAAATCAAACCGAGAACACAGTGCAACGTCACCGCCCGCTTTCACGGCATATGTGGAGGAGAGATTGCCCATGAGCGGATTCAGGGTAAGCGTCATGGTGTACGGAAAGCCTGTATGAGCCGGCAAGGTCGAGAAACGAATCCCAGTACTTAGCCCTCCAGAAGCATTGAGGGCTCCATAGTACAACTCCGCTCCAGCCGAAAATCGGCCATGGGGTGATCGTACTTCGTAGGGAAGACTACCATCTGCCAAGCCACTGCTTGTCACAGTGGAGGCGGTTTCGGAGGTGTACGTTGCCGGTTTGGATGAGGGGTCAGACGAAGGGAACGCACCAAAGTTGTAGAGGCCACGAACGCCAAAGAGCGCGCTATCCGTGCTGTACAGATACTCTGTGCTGTACCTCCCAGCATCCGTCTGTAGTAACGCGAGGACAGTCCCTCCTTGAGGTAGGCTTGAATCGCTCACGTACGAGATTCTGAGCTGTCTGGTCGGCGAAATCCGGCGGAGATATAGGGCCTCTAAGGTGGACCGCGGAAGGTATAGTCTACCGTAGAGCAAAGCAGCTATGGAGTCTTGCGTGAGCACCTGAGCTTGACACTTAGGGGACACGAGGTATACCTTTCCGATCGACACGCTTTCCGCCATGCCAAACTTCCCACCACCACGGCTCATCTGGTTTCCGCAGATCCTGTAGGTGGCGGTAACCTTCTATTACGTCTTGGAGATTTATAGCGCTACTCCGCGACTCCGCCTGTAAGGGAAGCGAGGAGTAGAGGAACGACAAGGAGCCGTCAACAATGCCGGCATTGCTCAAGCTATAGGAGGTCGCGAAGTTTCGTGAGGAGAGAGAGGAAGCACTCAACCGCAGTCCTTTCGGTGTATCAAAGTCAAGGAGAGCTAAGGAGGCATTAGCAGGAGTCACAGCTTTCCCAGAGGTCAGAGGAGGCAAGCGTTACCCTCCGCTGTGGCTGTAAGAGTGCCATAGAAATTATTGGGATTCCAATGTGATTGTTCGCAGAAGGCGTTTTGAACAAAGTCCATGAAATCCCTCATTTTTCCACAAGAATGCCATGATCATTAACAGCACGTCAGGCTAGATTCATCTCGCCGAAAATCGAAATCATCGATTGTTGATGCTTGCGGTAATTACTTGGGCGCAAGGACGACAAGCGTAATACGTACCCCCCTTAGGGCAGCATGGCTAAGATTCGGGACAGCTCCGAAATTTTAAGGTTTGGTCCGAGCTTGAGACCCCGGATTCTTCAGATTTTCTGGATTCTCTCCACCACAGTGTGCGCCAAACTTCGGATTTTCTCCCATAAGCACAATATGCCCAAATCAAAGCGTGCTAAAGTCGTCCATCTGACGAAGATCCAAAAGAAAGGAAAGGAGCATTCACAAAAATTGTTCGCCAACGTACAAGAAGCGGCTGAGCATTATCAATACTGCTATGTGTTTTCTGTGGATAATATGAGAAACAATCTCCTCAAAGATGTGCGGACAGAGCTTGCAGACAGCCGGTATTCACACTTAGTATTCATCAACTGAAGGAAGGAATCCTAACCAGAGACATGCCATCAGAATCATCTTCGGCAAAACAAAAGTCATGGCCGTTGCTCTGGGCGGAAGTGCGGACAACGCCAACGAACCTGCGTCAGGTATCTCCTCGCTTTGTCCACATATCTCCGGCTCTGTAGGCCTAGTATTCAGTCCTCGCGGACCAACGGAAATACTACCGTTTTTCGAGGACTTCGTCCCATTGTCGTATGCCCGCGCCGGGACACCTTCATCACGATCCTTCACCATACCTGCCGGCACTGTCTATTCTCGTGGTGGTGAGATTCCAATAGAAGATGACGTTCCATTGGCACACAGTATTGAGCCAACATTACGGAAGTGGGCAGTGCCGACCCGGCTTGTAAAAGGCAAAATTGAGTTGGACAATGACTACGAGGTCTGCAAGGAAGGCGATGTCTTAGACAGTAGGCAGACGGCGCTACTGAAACAGTTTGGCATACAGACGAGCGAGTTCCGAGTCAGAATCAAAGCGTAAGTGCACCATTTAGCAATTGGGTCCACAAGTGCCGTGCTGACGTGCTCTTAGCTATTGGAGTGCTGCAACAGGAAGCGTCACTGTTGTAGATGATGCAGAGGGACAGATGCACGAATAGTTGGACTTACCATGGTCCTGTAATGCCCAGATGCCAGCTATGTGACTTGTGTCACTGGCGGCGTTGAGGGAATTCCATGTCTTTCGTATTTGAGTCAGAGCACGGGCTCTCCCTTGGCAGTAACGACATGCAAGAATCTATGCTAGAAAGAGGCATTTTGCTCAGAGCATATCAGGTGTGTAGATGGCACTGTAAATAAAAAGCAATGATACCCGATCTGATTTCTGTGAAATAGATGCTATTACTGCCTGAAGTCCCCCAAAGCAGTCTCATACAGTTTCCGGTTCTTGTCGAATGATGCAACGACCTGTGCTTTAGATCCTATTCAATTGCAAGATGCCACGAATGCAAGGAAAAGAGAATTTAATATGGCAGCAAGTCGAGGCACTTTACCCAGCGCTCCAGTATGTTGAGACTGAAGGGTACTTGAAGAGACTTTCATCCACGTTCCTTCTGTCGCATCTAAATATCAGCAAAAAGAAAGTTGAATGTCTGAAGCTTGAGATAGGACTAGGGAGATAGGACTAAGTAGGCATCCAACCGCTGCGTATATTGAAGCACACGCTGCACCTCACCTCGGCTATCTTAGGGAGTGGCATCGATTCGTACATCTTGCTTATCATTTCTGTTAGCGCACCCCATATATTAATGCTAGTGGCTAGATGTGGAGATGGATACCTACTCAGAACCGATCTCATTTATATTCGCAATTCTCTCAAGTACTCAGCTTTCTATCAATTGACCTCTCTCTCTTACTCTACCTCTTTATCTCCATCTTAACACCAATTCTCCGCCAAAAAAACAACAATCCTCCTCCACACAACCCCACCACCATGTCCGCCGCCCTCCTCTCCGCAACCGCCGCCTCTCAAAAAACCACCACCCCAACCACCACCACGACCCCCTTCCCTCTCCTCGCCCTCCCCCTCGAACTCCGCCTCCTCATCTACCAGCAC